>OZ022526.1:0-177457 GCA_963989415.1 Cerceris ruficornis
CACGATTCCGCGTAAACTTGCATGTTTACGTGCAAACTTGCAGGATTCTGTGCCAACTGCATGTTTCCGTGCCAATTTGCACGATTTCGTGCTAATTTGCACGATTCCGCGTAAACTTGCATGTTTACGTGCAAACTTGCAGGATTCTGTGCCAACTGCATGTTTCCGTGCCAATTTGCACGATTTCGTGCTAATTTGCACGATTCCGCGTAAACTTGCATGTTTACGTGCAAACTTGCAGGATTCTGTGCCAACTGCACGTTTCCGTGCCAATTTGCACAATTTCGTGCTAATTTGAACGATTCCGCGTAAACTTGCATGTTTACGTGCAAACTTGCAGGATTCTGTGCCAACTGCATGTTTCCGTGCCAATTTGCACGATTCCGCGTAAACTTGCATGTTTACGTGCAAACTTGCAGGATTCTGTGCCAACTGCATGTTTCCGTGCCAATTTGCACGATTTCGTGCTAATTTGCACGATTCCGCGTAAACTTGCATGTTTACGTGCAAACTTGCAGGATTCTGTGCCAACTGCATGTTTCCGTGCCAATTTGCACGATTTCGTGCTAATTTGCACGATTCCGCGTAAACTTGCATGTTTACGTGCAAACTTGCAGGATTCTGTGCCAACTGCATGTTTCCGTGCCAATTTGCACGATTTCGTGCTAATTTGCACGATTCCGCGTAAACTTGCATGTTTACGTGCAAACTTGCAGGATTCTGTGCCAACTGCATGTTTCCGTGCCAATTTGCACAATTTCGAGCTAATTTGAACGATTCCGCGTAAACTTGCATGTTTACGTGCAAACTTGCAGGATTCTGTGCCAACTGCATGTTTCCGTGCCAATTTGCACGATTTCGTGCTAATTTGCACGATTCCGCGTAAACTTGCATGTTTACGTGCAAACTTGCAGGATTCTGCGCCAACTGCATGTTTCCGTGCCAATTTGCACGATTCCGCGTAAACTTGCATGTTTACGTGCAAACTTGCAGGATTCTGTGACAACTGCATGTTTCCGTGCCAATTTGCACGATTTCGTGCTAATTTGTACGATTCCGCGTAGACTTGCATGTTTACGTGCAAACTTGCAGGATGCTGTGCCAACTGCATGTTTCCGTGCCAATTTGCACGATTTCGTGCTAATTTGCACGATTCCGCGTAAACTTGCATGTTTACGTGCAAGCTTGCAGGATTCTGTGCCAACTGCATGTTTCTGTGCCAATTTGCACGATTTCGTGCTAATTTGTACGATTCCGCGTAAACTTGCATGTTTACGTGCAAACTTGCAGGATTCTGTGCCAACTGCATGTTTCCGTGCCAATTTGCACGATTCCGCGTAAACTTGCATGTTTACGTGCAAACTTGCAGGATTCTGTGCCAACTGCATGTTTCCGTGCCAATTTGCACGATTTCGTGCTAATGTCACGTCCCGTGTCCTCGATCGGGAGTAACTTAGTTTGTTTTCCTGTTTTAGGCTCGCCCGCTATGCGCAGACTATCGCCAGGGCACAGGGAGGAGATTCGGTGATTTTACGCCACGAGGGATTAAGCGAGGTAAGTATAATACGGGGGTAAGGGGGGGCGAAGAAGCTTATTAATATGTTAATAATAATATTTCCTTTTCAGGTTTTCACCCGATGGAGCGTAGGGGAGTAAGTATAGAGAGAGAGAGAGAGAGACGGTAAGTATAACGAGTAAGGTAAGATGTAGCGAGAGAGAGAATCTACAGTATGGAGGTTTCTTTTCTATATTACTAATTGATTTTATTTTCAGGGGTCGCGGCGAGGAAATGGTACGAAGAGACGGGATGACTTGAAGATCCTTTGATTAAAAGGTAAGTATAATAATAGAGTTTATTTGCTCTAGGTTAAGTAAGATACAAATTTAAATGGAATATAAGTATAATAAATTTCAAACAGAATCTTCAAAGAGATGTAGGAGGATTACGTATTCCCGAATTACTATCTGTCATCTAATGACAGACGAGAGGTGAGTATAAAGTAGGGGAGACGATTTGAAAATGATGAAATAGTTTCACTCTACCTTGACTGCGTATCTGTAGGACTCGCAGGTGAAAAGACAGCAGCAGGATTCTGCGCTTCAAGAAAGTGAAGAAGAGATGACGCGCTATGCGTAGCTGCGCTCGCGTTTGATGAGACAGCTGCTGTTTTTCAGCGCTATTGGATTTGGGAAAATAAAGAAGGTAAGTTATAAACTTAAGTGTATTAAAATAAGAATTAGTACAATGTGGGTAGTATAAGAGTAACGAGGGATTTCAACTATCTGCGTACCTCGGTCGCAGGTTAAGTTGAAATCGAGTTTTATAAAATAATTACAGTCAGTGAGAGAATACAAAATATCCGCGTACCTCGGTCACGGGTTTTGGATTCACACTAAGTGTGTTGGTAATAAACGATCTGAGTGCTTGAGTTGACGTCGTACAATATTATTCGCGTAAAATACAATTAGTGAGTAAATGCAAAATGGTCCGCGTACCTCGGTCACGGGTTTTGAATTTACACTAAGAGTGTCGATGATAATTAGTCTGAGTGCCTAAGGTTATAAAATAATTAATATTAATGAAAGTGTACAAAATTATTCGCGTACCTCGGTCACGAGTTCTGAACACAATCAAAAATATAAAAGGAGCAACGAGTGGCAATGGGTGTGTCGCTGTACGACCTCGGTAGTACAGCGGAGTCAGAGTGCAGCCGGAATAATTGAATACTCACTCGTTGGTATAATAGTCGTAGGAGATGTGGCACTTTGTAGTAGTTGCACTTGTTACTTCGCGTACTTTCACTTTCACTTTAACGATGCTCGCGGGTCGGCTAGACTTTAACTTTCACGATGTTCGCGGTTCGGCTGCTCCTGCTGGACTGACTAAAGCGGCGTTGCGCTGCTCCTTATATATTAAATTCATATCGCTAATTCTAAGAATGCTGAGCGGCGGGCGGCTTGCATTTTCCTATCTTTGCTGACATCCCCCGCCTTGCATTTTATTCTGCTGACCGCCTTACGCCTTGCAGTTTTAAACTGCTGACGGTCTTACGCCTTGCAGTTTCTTGAGCTTATCTTATCGCGGTGAGAGATAAGAAACTGCTGAGCGTGTACAATATTATATAGTCTTGAAATGAATAGATGTCGCATGCGCTTTTAATTATATAGTTATGAAACGAATAGATGGCTCATACTGTTCGCAAATGAAATGATGTCTCGCGGAGTTTGATTTTAATGCTTTTTATATAGCTGCAAGATGAAATGTTGTCCTATACTTCTGAAATGTTTAGATGCTTTACATCTTTTGATATTTATTACCTTTATGAGTCACCTAGACGTATTACATTGATTATTAATACGGTTATTAGTCTTGAATATTACTTCTATGCGCCTTTACATATATATATATATTTATTTTGATAGATTAATGTATTTTCGTACATATATACGTGATGTATATATGTGTATGTGTGTCTACGTATATATATATATATATAGGCATATGTCAGGACGCGCGCTTTCCCGAATTAGGGGGTGGGAGGTTTGAATACGCGATTTTAACAATAGTGACGTCAATTTCGGGTTGACGTTACACTAATTTGCACGATTCCGCGTAAACTTGCATGTTTACGTGCAAACTTGCAGGATTCTGTGCCAACTGCATGTTTCCGTGCCAATTTGCACGATTCCGCGTAAACTTGCATGTTTACGTGCAAACTTGCAGGATTCTGCGCCAACTGCATGTTTCCGTGCCAATTTGCACGATTTCGTGCTAATTTGCACGATTCCGCGTAAACTTGCATGTTACCGTGCAAACTTGCAGGATTCTGTGCCAACTGCATGTTTCCGTGCCAATTTGCACGATTTCGTGCTAATTTGCACGATTCCGCGTAAACTTGCATGTTTACGTGCAAACTTGCAGGATTCTGTGACAACTGCATGTTTCCGTGCCAATTTGCACGATTTCGTGCTAATTTGCACGATTCCGCGTAAACTTGCATGTTTACGTGCAAACTTGCAGGATTCTGTGCCAACTGCATGTTTCCGTGCCAATTTGCACGATTTCGTGCTAATTTGCACGATTCCGCGTAAACTTGCATGTTTACGTGCAAACTTGCAGGATTCTGTGACAACTGCATGTTTCCGTGCCAATTTGCACGATTTCGTGCTAATTTGTACGATTCCGCGTAGACTTGCATGTTTACGTGCAAACTTGCAGGATGCTGTGCCAACTGCATGTTTCCGTGCCAATTTGCACGATTTCGTGCTAATTTGCACGATTCCGCGTAAACTTGCATGTTTACGTGCAAGCTTGCAGGATTCTGTGCCAACTGCATGTTTCTGTGCCAATTTGCACGATTTCGTGCTAATTTGTACGATTCCGCGTAAACTTGCATGTTTACGTGCAAACTTGCAGGATTCTGTGCCAACTGCATGTTTCCGTGCCAATTTGCACGATTCCGCGTAAACTTGCATGTTTACGTGCAAACTTGCAGGATTCTGTGCCAACTGCATGTTTCCGTGCCAATTTGCACGATTTCGTGCTAATTTGCACGATTCCGCGTAAACTTGCATGTTTACGTGCAAACTGCATGTTTCCGTGCCAATTTGCACGATTTCGTGCTAATTTGCACGATTCCGCGTAAACTTGCATGTTTACGTGCAAACTTGCAGGATTCTGTGCCAACTGCATGTTTCCGTGCCAATTTGCACGATTTCGTGCTAATTTGCACGATTCCGCGTAAACTTGCATGCTTACGTGCAAACTTGCAGGATTCTGTGCCAACTGCATGTTTCCGTGCCAATTTGCTCGATTCCGCGTAAACTTGCATGTTTACGTGCAAACTTGCAGGATTCTGCGCCAACTGCATGTTTCCGTGCCAATTTGCACGATTTCGTGCTAATTTGCACGATTCCGCGTAAACTTGCATGTTACCGTGCAAACTTGCAGGATTCTGTGCCAACTGCATGTTTCCGTGCCAATTTGCACGATTTCGTGCTAATTTGCACGATTCCGCGTAAACTTGCATGCTTACGTGCAAACTTGCAGGATTCTGTGCCAACTGCATGTTTCCGTGCCAATTTGCACGATTTCGTGCTAATTTGCACGATTCCGCGTAAACTTGCATGTTTACGTGCAAACTTGCAGGATTCTGTGCCAACTGCATGTTTCCGTGCCAATTTGCACGATTTCGTGCTAATTTGCACGATTCCGCGTAAACTTGCATGTTTACGTGCAAACTTGCAGGATTCTGTGCCAACTGCATGTTTCCGTGCCAATTTGCACGATTTCGTGCTAATTTGCACGATTCCGCGTAAACTTGCATGTTTACGTGCAAACTTGCAGGATTCTGTGCCAACTGCATGTTTCCGTGCCAATTTGCACGATTTCGTGCTAATTTGCACGATTCCGCGTAAACTTGCATGTTTACGTGCAAACTTGCAGGATTCTGTGCCAACTGCATGTTTCCGTGCCAATTTGCACGATTTCGTGCTAATTTGCACGATTCCGCGTAAACTTGCATGTTTACGTGCAAACTTGCAGGATTCTGTGCTGTAACGTCAACCCGAAATTGACGTCACTATTGTTAAAATCGCGTATTCAAACCTCCCACCCCCTAATTCGCGAAAGCGCGCGTCCTGACATATGCCTATATATATATATATATATATATATATATACGTAGACAAACATACACATATATACATTACGTATATATGTACGAAAATACATTAATCCGTTAAAATAAACATTTATATATGTAAAGGCACGTAAAAGTAATATTTAAGAATAATAACCGTATTAATAATCAACGCAATACGTCTAGATGAGTCATACAAGTAATAAATATCAAAAGATGTAAAGCATCAAAACGTTTCAGAACGATAGGACAACATTTCATCTCGCAGCTATATAAAAAAGCATTAAAATCAAACTCCGCGAGACATCATTTCATTTGCGAACAGTATGAGCCATTTATTCGTTTCACAGCTATATAATTAAAAGCGCATGCGACATCTATTCATTTCAAGACTATATAATATTGTACACGCTCAGCAGTTTCTTATCTCTCACCGCGATAAGATAAGCTCAAGAAACTGCAAGGCGTAAGACCGTCAGCAGTTTCCCTTCCCACGGCGATAAGAAACTGCAAGGCGTAAGACCGTCAGCAGTTTAAAACTGCAAGGCGTAAGACGGTCAGCAGAATAAATTGCAAGGCGGAGGATGTCAGCAAAGATAGGAAAATGCAAGCCGCCCGCCGCTCAGCATTCTTAGAATTAGCGATATGAATTTAATATATAAGGAGCAGCGCAACGCCGCTTTAGTCAGTCCAGCAGGAGCAGCCGAACCGCGAGCATCGTTATACATCAAGTGAAAGTACGCGAATTAAACTAGTGCATCGAAACGAATAAGTGCAACTACTACAAAGTGCCAATCTCCTACGACTACGATACCAACGAGTGAGTATTCAATTATTACGGCTGCACTCTGACTCCGCTGTACTACCGAGGTCGTACGGCGACACACCCATTGCCACTCGTTGCTCCTTTTATATTTTTGATTGTGTTCAGAACTCGTGACCGAGGTACGCGAATAATTTTGTACACTTTCATTAATATTAATTATTTTATAAACTCAGGCACTCAGATTAATTATCGTCGATACTCTTAGTGTAAATTCAAAACCCGTGACCGAGGTACGCGGACCATTTTGCATTTACTTACTAATTGTATTTTACGCGAATAATATTGTACGACGTTAACTCAAGCATTCAGATCGTTTATTACCAACACACTTAGTGTGAATCCAAAACCCGTGACCGAGGTACGCGGATATTTTGTATTCTCTCACTGACTGTAATTATTTTATAAAACTCGATTTCAACTTAACCTGCGACCGAGGTACGCAGATAGTTGAAATCCCTCGTTACTCTTATACTACCCACATTGTACTACTTCTTATTTTAATATACTTAAGTTTATAACTTACCTTCTTTATTTTCCCAAATCCAATAGCGCTGATAAACAGCAGCTGTCTCATCGAACGCGAGCGCAGCTACGCATAGCTCTTCATCTCTTCTTCACTTTCTTGAAGCGCAGAATCCTGCTGCTGTCTTTTCACCTGCGAGTCCTACAGATACGCAGTCAAGGTAGAGTGAAACTATTTCATCATTTTCAAATCGTCTCCCCTACTTTATACTCACCTCTCGTCTGTCATCAGATGTCAGATAGTAATTCGGGAATACGTGTTCGACGCAGCATATTTTGATGTTTCTGTTTGAATATTTACATTCCATTTGAAGTTACACCTGCATTTCATTTAATCTAAAGGAAATAAACTCTATTAATATACTCACCTTTTATCAACGCATCTTCAAGTCATCCTTTCTCGTCGTACCATTTCCTCGCCGCGACCCCTGAAAGTAAAATTAATTAGTAACCTGGAAAAGAAACCTCCCAACGGTAGATTCTCTCTCTCGCTACATCTTACCTCACTCGTTATACTTACTGTCTCTCTCTCTCTCTCTATACTTACTCCGTTACGCTCCATCGGGTGAATACCTGAAAAAGGAAATATTATTAATAACATATTAATAAGCTTCTTCGCCCCCTTACCCCCATATTATACTTACCCCTCGTGGCATAAAATCACTGACTCCCCTCCCTGTGCCCTGGCGATAGTCTGCGCATAGCGGGCGAGCCTAAAACAGGAAAACAAACAAGTTACTCCCGATCGAGGACACGGGACGTGACACTAACTGCATGTTTCCGTGCCAATTTGCACGATTTCGTGCTAATTTGCACGATTCCGCGTAAACTTGCATGTTTACGTGCAAACTTGCAGGATTCTGTGCCAACTGCATGTTTCCGTGCCAATTTACACTATTTCGTGCTAATTTGCACGATTCCGCGTAAACTTGCATGTTTACGTGCAAACTTGCAGGATTCTGTGCCAACTGCATGTTTCCGTGCCAATTTGCACGATTTCGTGCTAATTTGCACGATTCCGCGTAAACTTGCATGTTACCGTGCAAACTTGCAGGATTCTGTGCCAACTGCATGTTTCCGTGCCAATTTGCACGATTTCGTGCTAATTTGCACGATTCCGCGTAAACTTGCATGTTTACGTGTGTCACGTCCCAGCGACGTCAGTGGGGAAAAATATATAAGAATCGAAATATGCCTCCCCAAGGCCGTCCAGAAGGGATTAAAGTGCTGATTTTAGCCTTCCCACCTGGGTGGTTGATGGCAGGGACTCAGCTTGAAACAGTATGCGTTTTTGAACCTTACGTTATGGAACCTCGGTGACTAACCAGAAAATGTAAAAACAGACTCACCGGCGCTCTACAATGTCGAGATTTCCGTAGAGGTGAGGTTCCGTTGCTGATTGTCCGATGAAATGCGGCGCCTAGCTCGGTGGTCGAAGATGGTGGTCCCCGAATGATCGAGGGAATGCGGTGATGTGGCTCCGTTTTGGCTGCAGACTCCGGAGAAACCCTTACTGGAGCGAAGGTCGTTTCACGAGGATGGACTCGTACACGATCGTCTCTCCGCGGCTGCGACGGCGAGCCTGGACTCCCTGGATCCACGGGATGTATTCTGATGTCACCGTCTGGCTGCTGGGCTGCTGGGCACCGTGCTCCTGGATCAACGTTTCGCGGCGGCGTTTACTGTACACCGATCGTCGCGGGTCGTTTACTGGGATATTCCGCGGAGGAAGAGCCGTGAACGAGCGCGTGATCTTACGAAGCTTCCACGGTATCGAAAGGTCTACGTCTGCAGTGGGTTTGTCTCGGGATTCAGTGGATTGAAGTTCCGGAAGAGGATTTACCGGATTCGGGGATTCGTGGGATGGAGAAGATTCAGCGGTATGTGGTGTGTCGATTCCCAAGAGGGTCTCGTCGTCGGGTTGGTGCGGAGCATGGAGGGCTTTCACCATTCGGCTATATTGTACTCGTCGCCCGGCGCGATGACCGTAGCGAGGCATGAAAGGATAGTGGAATTTAATTGTGGGGAACGGAAAAAATGGAATCCTCAATCGGTCTGAGAAGCTGAGGCGAACTCGCTCCTGCAGTGAAAGATTAGTCCGGATCGGTAAGAAGGATGATCTGCGAAGCTAAGTCTAGCTTGCTCCGGCAGAAAGGAGGCGGTAATGATTGGTAAGGCGGGAAGAGAAAAATAGCAAGATCTGGATTTAACAGGAAAGTGATGGAAGATAATTGAAACGAAACCACTGATTTGAATTCACGTTAAAGATATAAAAATATATATATATTCTACACTATTTAAATTGAATACACTAGATAATTTATACACTTAAAATACGATTTAATGAAATAAAGACTAACGAAAATACGAACTAAACGAAAATAAGAATAAACGAATATGAACTTAGAATAACTACGAACGAGACAAGGAATAGTAAAGATATAGCAACTTCCCTCCGAGGATTATCGCGAAAGTGGATGACCACTTGATTCGGTGACGGAACTAGTACAAGTCGATGATTGAATTAGGACTGTTCGAGTCGGTGATGAGAATGGAACTGATTTTTCGTTGCGCCTGACTCTTCCTTGTCACCTCGGTTTTGAGTGGGGGAGGCCCAAAGTGGGGGCCTCTAGCCGTGACGTAAGATCGGACTCTGCTTCCGTGATTCATGGCGGTGAATCGCGTGTTTTCGCCCGCGGTTAGTTCCGCGGGGTGATTCACCCGCGAAATGAGTGATTTGCCCGCGAGCGGGTGGAATTTTGCCAAATGGGTGGTAACAGAGTTCGATCTCGTCCTTTTCCTTATATATTAAGTAATACATGTGTCGCGAGGTCGGAATATGTGTAAAACATTAATTATTAACTTATTTATAACAATTTACGCGGTTAAAAAGGTCCGCAGGCAGCAGGAATACATGATAGTATAAGAGGTGGCACGAGTTTCCCGCGCTTTCGGCCGGGATATTCCTCTAGGCGGAGAATTAGAGTTGGCGGGTACATAATGCATGGAAGTGGCACGCCATTCCCGCGCTTTCGGTTGATGACGTACCTCCTTGGTCCCCATGCTTCCTTGGTACCTCCAGGCTTGGTTTTTCGCCTTTGCGCGGGCTTTGAACTTGAATTTCGGCGCCAGGGGTATCAGGGAAGTATAATACATAAAAGTGGCACGTTTTACTTGGTCCGGTGATAGACTTCCTTGGTCCTCGTGTTGCCTGGATACCTCTGAGCTTGATTCTTGCCACCGTGGGAATTTCTGGAGCCGCCGTGGGAATTTTTATACGCTAGAGGTATCAGGGAAGTATAATACATCGAAGTGGCACGTCTTCCCGCGTTTCTGAATGATATGCCTCCGTTATTATTATGTTCCTCTGCTGCCTTGCGCTCGTCTAAGTCGCGTTCTTGGTTCGGTATATGATTAATAGAGAGTACATTTACGTTATTCCTTACTTTACTACTTACAACTAAGAATTATCAATGGAAAAAATAAGGGGCGAAATCCGTGGACGTAACACCTCCCCCCTTAGGGAGAAAATTGCTACGGTGTAGCAGTTTTCGAAGTGCCCTGTTCGTCCCGATAGTCTTTTAAAATGTTTCTCAGGGTGTCAAAATTTTCAGTTTTTGCGCTGGGAACACTACTATTTGTTAATGGGAGGATACCTGGGGCTGTTGCTGCTGGGGGATCTTCGGGGTCTGCTGCTGGCTCTGGATTGGTTCGTCCCATGTGAAGAAGGAGCTGGGTCAGCGATCCAAAAATGGCGCCGAGTAGGTGAAGGCTCCAACCATATATGGAGTGAAGGGCATACCCGTGAAGAATGACGTCCACGATTAGCTTGATAAAGCGTACGATCAAAAACAGGCCGATGACGCCAGCGCTGGCAGATCCGAACGTTAAGAAAACCTTCCAGATTTTCTGTCCCGCTGACTCGGCTATCTTGTTGAGCGTGTCTTCGTCAAGTAAGCTTGCCATTGAAAGAGTACCTGAGGGGACGGGTTTCCCCATGATACCTCGCGCTAGCGAGTCGAGCGCTGCCGGCTTCTCCACCGGGAACATTATGTGTTCCCGCAATGACTGCAGGTCCTCCTGGGAATAGATTCCACTCGTCGCGAGATTTCCTGCGTCGATGTATTTCCAATCATCTTGTGTGACTGGCTGAATTGAAGGTGGCGCTATGGTCTCCACCGGTTTAGGAGAGAGTCGATACCAGGCTCCTTGCATTTTGTACATGATTGGGATCACCTCGTTGCAATCCCGATTGTGCGCCATCCTGGTCAAAATATGGGATTTAGGTGATAAATACCAGCTTTCGTTTCTATAGAGGACCGGCAGTTGGTTGTAGCAGTCCTCTGTCCTCCGCACGCTGCACTGTACCGGAACGCATTTGATAAGATGTACCACTTCTCCCGCGGTTGCCGCCATGTATCCAGGGCCCTTCATAATGGCGTAGGCCAATTCATCAGTGTTCGTTGTGGCAAGCGCGAGCGCGTTCTTTAACATTTGTTGTTCTAAGATGCACTGTTGTTCAAGCATATGAAGGTAAAGACTCTCCATTTGTGTGCGTAAATGTCTCTCGAGGTACACAAACTTGGAGTTTACGTAAGTGTAAATGTCTAAATTGTTTACGCTTGGTTTTGCCTTAGCACTGAAGGCCTGTCCATTTTTCACCACTAACACGAACAATTTTGGATGTTCTGTTTTCACTAAAACGTAGCCGCACAAGGGGAACTCACTCACTTTAGTCAGTGCAAACACCGCCTCCGCTGACGTGACCATGAAGACTGTAGGGTCACGCGGGTCGTCCGGAGTCATAATGGCGGCCTTCCCCTCGTATAAGACGTTGTAGTGATTGAAGTGACATCCGTCCTGCGGGATTGGCGACCACGAGACCGAACTACCGTCGGCGTCGAAACATTCCCCTTTCGAACTCGCGCACTTAACTCCTGACGGTAGGATTATGTCGTCGGATGACAGTTGTATGGGGTCGTGTCCGTTCATCAATGTGATCCTTACAGCTGCTTGTACCACCACATTATTCCATGTTCCAAAGGGGTCCGCGTACTGGCTGCCGTAGCACGTCCCGTCCATGTTTAGTTCTCCCGCCAGCGTGAGAGAATGCCTATTGGTCGCGTTGCGGGCCAATCCGGTTATTTGGACTGATGGTAGAAGTCGCATGATGCCGGTCAATTGCATCTGTTGGCACAGGCGGGGCGTCACCTCCATGATGTACTGGCGGCGTCCGTTCTGTACGATGGAGGTATGCGAGTGCATACCGCAGTAGTATATCGTCCGATCTATCTCAATTTTGCAGGAGGTATATTCGGTGCCTGTGTAGTCTGCGAGCTGTAGGAGTTGTATGCGGGTATCCTTTCGCTTTGGTATCTTCGCCGAAATATTGCAGGGGGCTACCTCGAGAAGAGATAGCGTGGTGATGTTGAGGCTGCTACCCCCGCAGTCGTACCCTATTAGGGCATGGGCCATCGTAAGTGAGGCTAGTACCAGAAGAATCGATCCTTCCATGTCGGTGGCGTTGGCTGAACTGAGTGCTGGGGCTCGGCGCAGCTCCTTCTTATACCCCTTATCGCTTATCACTATCTTATCGCTATCTTATTATATATATATATATGTCTATGTACATGAACGAGTCGTTTCTAGATTTTACTGGTTAGGCGAAGTCTGACTTTTCGCGAGTTTAAGTTTATCCGAGTGGACGGTGCGCACTTTGCCCTTGGTCAAGATTTTAACGTTGGATCTATCGAGTGCTTCTACTATCTCGTAAGGCCCCGTGTACTGATCCGCGAATTTCCCGATTCGTGGTTCCTTCAACAGGTAAGCGTGGTCTCCCGGCTTGAAATTCGCCGGTCTCTGCTTACGGTCGAAATACATTTTTGATCGTATTTTGGCGCTTACGAGATTTTCGCGGGCGTAAGTGCGGACCTTGTTCAAGCGTTCTTGCAGTTCGGTTAAATATTCTGCATAGGTATCTTTGCACGTATCTTCGCGCAGGGTTATTTCGGTGGGTATACGAGCTAAAGTACCGAATATCAGCTCGTGCGGTGTGTACATGGTACCCTCGTGAACACTAGTATTATAAGAAAACATTGAGAGGTCGAGTAGGGTGTCCCACTCACGATTTTTCGTTACGAAATGTTTCAGATATTCGATCAACACGTGGTGTGAACGTTCGATTGACCCGTTCGACTGTGGTCGGAAGGCTGTTGTGGTGGTGTGTGTAATTTTGAATTTCTTGCAAATTTCTCTTAGCAGGCTATTGCAAAAAGACGTCCCTTCATCAGTGAGTATATTCTTAGGGGCTCCGAATCGACAGATAAATTTCGTTATTAACGCGTCGGCTATTTCCTGCGCATTAGCTTGGGTTAAGGGAACCGCTAAAGAATACTTGGTCAAGAGATCCTGCATGGTTAGAATGTATATAAATTCTCTTTTGGTTTTAGGCAGAGGGCCTACAACGTCCATGGCAATCCGATCGAAGGCTATCCCCGGCGTATCAGTTAAGGTCATTGGTTGTCGCGTTTTTAGTCTCGTTAGTTTTTTGGTTTGACAACTGGAGCATTTTTGTATAAATTCTTGTATTTCCTTTTTCAAGGTGGGCCAGTAGAAATTTTGCCTGATTCGACGGTAGGTTTTAGTTACCCCCTTGTGTCCACCTATTACGGAGCAATGGTTTTCGGAAATTATACTAGGTCGTAAAGCTTCGTCGGGCATAGTTATAAGATTTTTACAGGCGAATATTTGTAGATCGTGGGAGGAAAAAATATCTATTAGTTTAGACTTTATCGTTCCCCAGGGGATGTTATCTATATCGCCCTTTGAGATGCTGAGGCTAGTGATATTTAATTCTGTCACGACATCATACAGGGTTCTCAAAGCGTCATCAAGATCCTCCGGTTGGACCTGTGCAGATGGGTGGTCTTTTATTGGTATGGCTATGTGCCTTATGCCTTTGTATGTGCAAATCTTAGCTCGCGTCATGATCGTGTCAGTATATCTCGGTAGTAACCCATGCTCTTTAAGAGAGCCCGCTCCTTTGTCGCTCGGCTGCCCGTCGAGTGAGATGAAATACACGAGATTATCCCTGCGCGTGCTGAAATTATCGCGCAGTTCAGTGATTGATACAGACATTCGTCGCGGCGCGGCCCTGACTGTATCGAAGAGTTCATCGGTGTCTGTACTGTTCCCGGGGGTATCGATATCGGAATTTGCGTTTAAAGGCTCGTTAGCTTTCGGAGAACTCGATGGACTATTGCTGTCGGAATTATCGTTAGTGGAACCCGGATGTTTATTGAGCTGTGTTTGGTCGTTTTGGGTCACGTTCGTCGGTTCTGTTATCGTTCTATTGTCGGTTCTAAGTTTCAGTTGCGTCAATCTACCCGGCTGTCGTTGTTTGTCGGATAGGGGATATATATTCTCGGAAGAATCCGTGTCACTTTCTTGGTCGATCGCGTGAATTTCTGTTATAGGCGGGTTACGCGATAATGCGTCGGCGTGTACGTTTTGTTTCCCTGCCTTGTAGGTTATCTCGTATTCGTACTCCGCGAGTTTAAGTCGCCAGCGCACGAGTCGGGACGTAGGATCCTTTACGGAATTGAGCCAAACAAGCGGTTTATGGTCGGTTACCAATGTAAATTTATGGCCGTACAAATAAGAACGGAAATGATTTGTAGAATATACTATGGCTAGGAGCTCTTTTTCCGTAGTGGAGTAATTTTCTTCTGCAGCGTTTAATAACCGTGATGTATAAGCTATCGGGAGGTCTTTTCCCACTGTTCCTTGACTCAAAATTCCCCCGATCGCGTACCCGGATGCGTCGGTGGTCAGGATAAATGGTCGCGTGAAATCAGGATATTGCAATAACGGTTCGGTACATAGTTTGTCGCGTAACGTTGTAAAAGAAGTTTCCTGGGTCTCGGTCCAGTCAAAGGCGTTGTCCTTTTTAAGGAGATTCGTCAGAGGTTTTGCGATTTTGGAAAAGTTTGGAATAAAACGACGGTAGTATCCGGCCAACCCTAAAAATTGCTTGATGTTCTTGGATTGCTTGGATTGCGAGGTCTTGGGAAATTTTTCACAGCAGAAATTTTCGCAGGGTCCGGCTTAACGCCTTCATTGCTGATGACGTGTCCCAGATAATTGACTTCTTTCCGTAAGAACTCGCATTTATCCGGTTGCAATTTCAACTTCGCGCCCCGAAGTCTATCCGCGAGTTTCCTGAATTTAATTTCGTGCTCCGCGAGCGAACTGGCATAAATTACTATGTCGTCGAGATATACAAAAAGCTCGTTGCCTTGCAGGCCCGCCAATACGTTGTCCATCAAACGCTGAAATGTCGCGGGCGCGTTTTTCAAACCGAAAGGCATCCGTGTAAATTGGTAGTGACCGTGGGGTGTCGAAAAAGCCGTCTTCGGTGCATCATCTTTATCCATAGGGATTTGATGGAACCCCGAAGCCAAGTCGAATACGCTGAAATACTTGGCGCTACCAAGTTGGTCGAGGATTTCCGTTATATTCGGCAGGGGGTAAGCGTCACTGATGGTCTTTTCGTTTAAGGAGCGATAGTCGATTACCATCCTCCAACGCTTATTGCCTTTCGAGTCGGCCTTTTTAGGAACAATCCACAAGGGACTGTTGTACGGTGAAACTGACGATTCGATTATACCCCCGTCTAATAACGCGCCTACTTGGGTTTCTATCTCTTGCTTATGCACCGGCGGGAAACGATACTGTTTGGTGTGGACGGCTGCGTTATCGGTGGTGGGGATTGAATGCTGTATAGCATTGGTATGCGTGAGCTTATCGGTCTGAAGCTAGAATAAATCGGCGTTTCGCGTAATGAGATTCTGTACGCTTTCTTTTTCGTATGAATTTAGGTGTTCTAAACGTAATAAATCCCGAATCTGCTCATCTCGAGGGATCGAGGAAGTTTTCGATTCACCCGGGGAACTTTGAGAAATAGTAAGAGTTGGTAAGGCGTCGTTGGATTCAGAGGAAACAGCGGAAACAGTGGATATAGTAGAAACAGTGGACACAGTGGGAATAGTAGATGCAGTGGAAATAGTAGAGAGAGTCGGGAATTCAGAGGGAGATGGTATAGTAGGTCGAAGGTCTGAGTTATCTCCTTTCCCTAGGGTGGAGTGTACCTCGTATTCTTCGAGTTCTACTATTGGAGATTCTATAACAACGTCTTCTTCCGTTGTGTTGACCGCGTTAACGTACGCGATGCCCCGATGATTGCACGCAAGCGCATTCCCGATATACAGCCCTTTTTTCGAATCTAATAGGTTCAAGTATCCCTCGGAAACATCGTTACTCACTATCAAACGAATCGGAGCGATACTGCGGGCTGGGATTGTGTTATTTAAACGATTTGAAAAAGGGAAATGCGCACCCTTCCATTCTACGCGTTTGTCGATGTAGTTTATTTTCGCGGCAGACTCTAAAAAGTTCGTTCCCAAGATTCCGCCTTGGGGTATTGGAAAGTCGTTTGTTACGATGTAAAATTTTACTGGGTGATCATTTATAACGATTTCGACTGATCCGAGTGTATTGACTATTCCGGTCGTGATTCCCTGTAGTTTAATGACATCCCGGTCGGAAAAGAGAGTTGAAGGCTTTACTAACAAGGGAACATATCGAACTCGAACACACCGATTTTGATGAAATTTATGTCAGAGGTACTCCTCGTCAGAATATTGGACACGTATTTTTTTTTATCGGCAACCATCCACTCTGAAGGGGTGAAAATACCCCTCAAAGTTGAGGGTAAAAACACATTTTTGGATATATCTCGGTAACCAGGGGTCAAAAAAATTTAATTTTTTTTTTAAATTGTGTGTTTTTCAACCGAGAATTGAACTGTGTAACAAAAGTTGCAAAAAAATTATTTGTTTAAAAAATATATTAAAAAATTAATTTTTTTTGTTAATATCTTCCAAAAAACATTCGCAACTGATTAAATAAATTTATGTACACAAGCTATGGTCCAAATTAGCGGATACGTGTTTTTGGATTTTTTCGATTTTTGACGATAACGGTCATTATTTCGTGTTTAACATTTTCTCGTTCTGCACTGAAATGGCCGGCCGAAATGGACTTTTTTCATAACAAAACTGACATTATTGCCATGACTAGTATTCTAATAATCTATGCGAAAGAATTTTAAACATCAAATAATAACCGTTAGTGTCAAAAACCAAAAATTCCAAAGTCACGAATGCACTGATTTCGGTAATACTTTACGTACATATTATTCGATAGCGGAATAACGCTTATAAGAAAAAATTTTTCCTTCTAATGCTACATGTTCAGAGTAATAATATTCGATGCGCAATAACTCCAATCACTTGTTGTATGTACAATTTGCTGCATTTTATGCAGAGCGATTATAGTCGCCCGTAGTATGTCAGTGGCATCTTATGGAGGGCGACTATAGTCGCCCGTAGTATGTCTGTGGCATCTTATGGAGAGCGACTATAGTCACCCGTAGTAGTGAATGGGTTAATGTACGATTTGATAAATAATATATTTCAATTTGCATTTATTCGTTAATTTTTTCTGATAAGCGTTATTCCGCTATCGAATATGTACGTAAAGTATTATCGAAATCAGTGCATTCGTGACTTTGGAATTTTTGGTTTTTGACACTAACGGTTATTATTTGATGTTTAAAATTCTTTCGCATAGATTATTAGACTACTAGTCATGGCAATAATGTCAGTTTTGTTATGAAAAAAAGTCCATTTCGGCCGGCCATTTCAGTGCGGAACGAGAAAATGTTAAACACGAAATAATGACCGTTATCGTCAAAAATCTAAAAAATCCAAAAACACGTATCCGCTAATTTGGACCATAGCTTGTGTACATAAATTTATTTAATCAGTTGCGAATGTTTTTTGGAAGATATTAACAAAAAAAATTAATTTTTTAATATATTTTTTAAACAAATAATTTTTTTGCAACTTTTGTTACACAGTTCAATTCTCGGTTGAAAAACACACAATTTAAAAAAAAAATTAAATTTTTTTGACCCCTGGTTACCGAGATATATCCAAAAATGTGTTTTTACCCTTAACTTTGAGGGGTATTTTCACCCCTTCAGAGTGGATGGTTGCCGATAAAAAAAAATACGTGTCCAATATTCTGACGAGGAGTACCTCTGACATAAATTTCATCAAAATCGGTGTGTTCGAGTTCGATATGTTCCCTTGTAAGTTTACCTTAATTAAATTAGGCACGGCGCCGGAATCCACCATGAATTCTGTAGGGTCGCGTAACGTGGGCGAGGTTACTGTAATAGAAGGAATCTTAGACAAGGTAGATGGGTTTATTGAGTGGATTGGGATGGTCCGGCGGAGTCCAGGATTGTGTCTATCGGGCGAACCGGCGCGCTGTCCCGAGACTCGCCCGGCTGTCTCGGTGCCGAAATCGCGTTTCCCGAATTTTGTCGGAGGGAATTGTTATATTGCCTTTTACGACATTCCTCTATTGTATGACCGATGTTTTTACAGTACCGGCAAACTGGTGATTCCTGGCTCGAGCTATTTCGCGGAGTATTGTAATCGCGTCGCGGAGGTTGGTACCGTGGTTCTTCTCGACGTGTGTTATACGCGTGTGGTTGACTATATTGGCCTCGACTTGGTGAGTGGCGTCGCGGGGAGGCGCGGCGCGGTGGGTCGTAACTGCGCATCTCTCGGCGGGGAGAGTCGCGGCGCGGAAGTGCGTAGTCTCGCGTGTTTCGACGCGGTGAAACATGACGCGGCGGACCGTAATCACGGCGTGGTGAGGGGTTTCTTGGTAGTCGACGGTCCCGAATATCGCGTCGCGGCAGTTCCTGGTACCTGTCTAATCGCTGTGTGGGAACGATGTCGCCTCTCCGGCGGTCTACCAAATTTCTCTCCTTATCCAATTCTAATCGCTTAAATATCGCGCAGGCTTGAGAATAAGCCTCTGCTAAGTTGTGGCAATGCTGCATGGCAGGATGCGTTCTTATTTCAGGCAGAAGGCCATCGATAAAATAGTATAATACAAATTCGTCAATCTCGTGAGTGTGGGATCGCGATAATTCGGCGTGGCCGTTCCTTTCTGTGTCCATGATAGCACCCCGGAGATCTTTCACCTTACTGATGTATCCGAAGATAGTTTCGGTTCTGCGCATGAACGTGGACATTAACTCAGACCTATAATGATGTGTGGTTTGATGTGATGTAAAGGCTTCGCGTAACCGATCGCATAGCTGGAGAATTGTAATGCAATCGTCGTCCTCTACTGCTGTGTAGGCTTCACCGGATAACCTTCCGATCAGCAGCCGCACGAGTGAACGTTCATTACGCGGGTTCAAGATTTCTTTAAGGCGCCTACAAGCGCGCGTAAATTTTAATACGGGTATATTATACCCGTCAAAACGAGGAACCGTGCTCAATGTTTCTTTAATCAAGGTTCTATCGAACTCATCGTCTTCGTGTCGACGCGGCGGGGGTACGTAAGGAGCCCTGCTCGGCGAAGGTTCGCGGCTACGAATTTCGACGGGACTATCGCGGATTAACTTTAACTGATTACGGACACGTTCCAATTCCCGTTGGAGTTGATCTAAACGGTCGTTTTGCACATCTTCGTCCCGAATATCGCCTATTTTAGCTTGTATAACTTCTTCTCGCGTATCTAAACTTTCTTCACGAGTGGCTAAAGTTATTTCGCGGTCCGCAATTTCCTTTTCCGCGCGGCTTATTGCCTCCTCTTTCTCTCTCATTTCGCGTTCGCGGTTCGCAAAAACTTTCTCTACCTCTCTCTCGGCGCGACGTGCGGATTCTTCTTTATCTCCTAACTTTCTTTCCCTTGCCGCGAGGGCCTTTTCCAACATCACTACTTCGTCTTCTGTCAGAGCCTTTCCTTTCGCGCGAGTTTCCATTTTTTAACAATCGTTCGTAAGGCTTTTACGCAGAGTGTTTCGGTGTATCCCACCGCTGTCACCAAAAATGTCACGTCCCAGCGACGTCAGTGGGGAAAAATATATAAGAATCGAAATATGCCTCCCCAAGGCCGTCCAGAAGGGATTAAAGTGCTGATTTTAGCCTTCCCACCTGGGTGGTTGATGGCAGGGACTCAGCTTGAAACAGGCTGCGTTTTTGAACCTTACGTTATGGAACCTCGGTGACTAACCAGAAAATGTAAAAACAGACTCACCGGCGCTCTACAATGTCGAGATTTCCGTAGAGGTGAGGTTCCGTTGCTGATTGTCCGATGAAATGCGGCGCCTAGCTCGGTGGTCGAAGATGGTGGTCCCCGAATGATCGAGGGAATGCGGTGATGTGGCTCCGTTTTGGCTGCAGACTCCGGAGAAACCCTTACTGGAGCGAAGGTCGTTTCACGAGGATGGACTCGTACACGATCGTCTCTCCGCGGCTGCGACGGCGAGACTGGACTCCCTGGATCCACGGGATGTATTCTGATGTCACCGTCTGGCTGCTGGGCTGCTGGGCACCGTGCTCCTGGATCAACGTTTCGCGGCGGCGTTTACTGTACACCGATCGTCGCGGGTCGTTTACTGGGATATTCCGCGGAGGAAGAGCCGTGAACGAGCGCGTGATCTTACGAAGCTTCCACGGTATCGAAAGGTCTACGTCTGCAGTGGGTTTGTCTCGGGATTCAGTGGATTGAAGTTCCGGAAGAGGATTTACCGGATTCGGGGATTCGTGGGATGGAGAAGATTCAGCGGTATGTGGTGTGTCGATTCCCAAGAGGGTCTCGTCGTCGGGTTGGTGCGGAGCATGGAGGGCTTTCACCATTCGGCTATATTGTACTCGTCGCCCGGCGCGATGACCGTAGCGAGGCATGAAAGGATAGTGGAATTTAATTGTGGGGAACGGAAAAAATGGAATCCTCAATCGGTCTGAGAAGCTGAGGCGAACTCGCTCCTGCAGTGAAAGATTAGTCCGGATCGGTAAGAAGGATGATCTGCGAAGCTAAGTCTAGCTTGCTCCGGCAGAAAGGAGGCGGTAATGATTGGTAAGGCGGGAAGAGAAAAATAGCAAGATCTGGATTTAACAGGAAAGTGATGGAAGATAATTGAAACGAAACCACTGATTTGAATTCACGTTAAAGATATAAAAATATATATATATTCTACACTATTTAAATTGAATACACTAGATAATTTATACACTTAAAATACGATTTAATGAAATAAAGACTAACGAAAATACGAACTAAACGAAAATAAGAATAAACGAATATGAACTTAGAATAACTACGAACGAGACAAGGAATAGTAAAGATATAGCAACTTCCCTCCGAGGATTATCGCGAAAGTGGATGACCACTTGATTCGGTGACGGAACTAGTACAAGTCGATGATTGAATTAGGACTGTTCGAGTCGGTGATGAGAATGGAACTGATTTTTCGTTGCGCCTGACTCTTCCTTGTCACCTCGGTTTTGAGTGGGGGAGGCCCAAAGTGGGGGCCTCTAGCCGTGACGTATGATCGGACTCTGCTTCCGTGATTCATGGCGGTGAATCGCGTGTTTTCGCCCGCGGTTAGTTCCGCGGGGTGATTCACCCGCGAAATGAGTGATTTGCCCGCGAGCGGGTGGAATTTTGCCAAATGGGTGGTAACAGAGTTCGATCTCGTCCTTTTCCTTATATATTAAGTAATACATGTGTCGCGAGGTCGGAATATGTGTAAAACATTAATTATTAACTTATTTATAACAATTTACGCGGTTAAAAAGGTCCGGAGGCAGCAGGAATACATGATAGTATAAGAGGTGGCACGAGTTTCCCGCGCTTTCGGCCGGGATATTCCTCTAGGCGGAGAATTAGAGTTGGCGGGTACATAATGCATGGAAGTGGCACGCCATTCCCGCGCTTTCGGTTGATGACGTACCTCCTTGGTCCCCATGCTTCCTTGGTACCTCCAGGCTTGGTTTTTCGCCTTTGCGCGGGCTTTGAACTTGAATTTCGGCGCCAGGGGTATCAGGGAAGTATAATACATAAAAGTGGCACGTTTTACTTGGTCCGGTGATAGACTTCCTTGGTCCTCGTGTTGCCTGGATACCTCTGAGCTTGATTCTTGCCACCGTGGGAATTTCTGGAGCCGCCGTGGGAATTTTTATACGCTAGAGGTATCAGGGAAGTATAATACATCGAAGTGGCACGTCTTCCCGCGTTTCTGAATGATATGCCTCCGTTATTATTATGTTCCTCTGCTGCCTTGCGCTCGTCTAAGTCGCGTTCTTGGTTCGGTATATGATTAATAGAGAGTACATTTACGTTATTCCTTACTTTACTACTTACAACTAAGAATTATCAATGGAAAAAATAAGGGGCGAAATCCGTGGACGTAACACGTGCAAACTTGCAGGATTCTGTGCCAACTGAATGTTTCCGTGCCAATTTGCACGATTTCGTGCTAATTTGCACGATTCCGCGTAAACTTGCATGTTTACGTGCAAACTTGCAGGATTCTGTGCCAACTGCATGTTTCCGTGCCAATTTGCACGATTTCGTGCTAATTTGCACGATTCCGCGTAAACTTGCATGTTTACGTGCAAACTTGCAGGATTCTGTGCCAACTGCATGTTTCCGTGCCAATTTGCACGATTTCGTGCTAATTTGCACGATTCCGCGTAAACTTGCATGTTTACGTGCAAACTTGCAGGATTCTGTGCCAACTGCATGTTTCCGTGCCAATTTGCACGATTTAGTGCTAATTTGCACGATTCCGCGTAAACTTGCATGTTACCGTGCAAACTTGCAGGATTCTGTGCCAACTGCATGTTTCCGTGCCAATTTGCACAATTTCGTGCTAATTTGCACGATTCCGCGTAAACTTGCATGTTTACGTGCAAACTTGCAGGATGCTGTGCCAACTGCATGTTTCCGTGCCAATTTGCACGATTTCGTGCTAATTTGCACGATTCCGCGTAAACTTGCATGTTTACGTGCAAGCTTGCAGGATTCTGTGCCAACTGCATGTTTCTGTGCCAATTTGCACGATTTCGTGCTAATTTGTACGATTCCGCGTAAACTTGCATGTTTACGTGCAAACTTGCAGGATTCTGTGCCAACTGCATGTTTCCGTGCCAATTTGCACGATTTCGTGCTAATTTGCACGATTCCGCGTAAACTTGCATGTTTACGTGCAAACTTGCAGGATTCTGTGCCAACTGCATGTTTCCGTGCCAATTTGCACGATTTCGTGCTAATTTGCACGATTCCGCGTAAACTTGCATGTCTACGTGCAAACTTGCAGGATTCTGTGCCAACTGCATGTTTCCGTGCCAATTTGCACGATTTCGTGCTAATTTGCACGATTCCGCGTAAACTTGCATGTTTACGTGCAAACTTGCAGGATTCTGTGCCAACTGCATGTTTCCGTGCCAATTTGCACGATTTCGTGCTAATTTGCACGATTCCGCGTAAACTTGCATGTTTACGTGCAAACTTGCAGGATTCTGTGCCAACTGCATGTTTCCGTGCCAATTTGCACGATTTCGTGCTAATTTGCACGATTCCGCGTAAACTTGCATGTTTACGTGCAAACTTGCAGGATTCTGTGCCAACTGCATGTTTCCGTGCCAATTTGCACGATTTCGTGCTAATTTGCACGATTCCGCGTAAACTTGCATGTTTACGTGCAAACTTGCAGGATTCTGTGCCAACTGCATGTTTCCGTGCCAATTTGCACAATTTCGTGCTAATTTGCACGATTCCGCGTAAACTTGCATGTTTACGTGCAAACTTGCAGGATGCTGTGCCAACTGCATGTTTCCGTGCCAATTTGCACGATTTCGTGCTAATTTGCACGATTCCGCGTAAACTTGCATGTTTACGTGCAAGCTTGCAGGATTCTGTGCCAACTGCATGTTTCTGTGCCAATTTGCACGATTTCGTGCTAATTTGTACGATTCCGCGTAAACTTGCATGTTTACGTGCAAACTTGCAGGATTCTGTGCCAACTGCATGTTTCCGTGCCAATTTGCACGATTTCGTGCTAATTTGCACGATTCCGCGTAAACTTGCATGTTTACGTGCAAACTTGCAGGATTCTGTGCCAACTGCATGTTTCCGTGCCAATTTGCACGATTTCGTGCTAATTTGCACGATTCCGCGTAAACTTGCATGTTTACGTGCAAACTTGCAGGATTCTGTGCCAACTGCATGTTTCCGTGGCAATTTGCACGATTTCGTGCTAATTTGCACGATTCCGCGTAAACTTGCATGTTACCGTGCAAACTTGCAGGATTCTGTGCCAACTGCATGTTTCCGTGCCAATTTGCACGATTTCGTGCTACTTTGCACGATTCCGCGTAAACTTGCATGTTTACGTGCAAACTTGCAGGATTCTGTGCCAACTGCATGTTTCCGTGCCAATTTGCACGATTTCGTGCTAATTTGCACGATTCCGCGTAAACTTGCATGTTTACGTGCAAACTTGCAGGATTCTGTGCCAACTGCATGTTTCCGTGCCAATTTGCACGATTTCGTGCTAATTTGCACGATTCCGCGTAAACTGTCACGTCCCGTGTCCTCGATCGGGAGTAACTTGTTTGTTTTCCTGTTTTAGGCTCGCCCGCTATGCGCAGACTATCGCCAGGGCACAGGGAGGAGAGACAGTGATTTTATGCCACGAGGGATTAAGCGAGGTAAGTATAATATAGGGAAAGGGGGGGCGAAGAAGCTTATTAATATGTTAATAATAATATTTCTTTTTCAGGTATTCACCCGATGGAGCGTAGGGGAGTAAGTATAGAGAGAGACGGTAAGTATAACGAGTAAGGTAAGATGTAGCGAGAGAGAGAATCTACAGTAGGGAGGTTTCTTTTATATGTTACTAACTGATTTTATTTTCAGGGGTCGCGGCGAGGAAATGTTACGAAGATACGGGATGACTTGAAGATGCGTCGATTAAAAGGTAAGTATAATAATAGAGTTTATTTGCTCTAGGTTAAGTAAGATACAAATTTAAATGGAATATAAGTATAATAAATTTCAAACAGGATCTTCAAAGAGATGTAGGAGGATTACGTATTCCCGAATTACTATCTGTCATCTAATGACAGACGAGAGGTGAGTATAAAGTAGGGGAGACGATTTGAAAATGATGAAATAGTTTCACTCTACCTTGACTGCGTATCTGTAGGACTCGCAGGTGAAAAGACAGCAGCAGGATTCTGCGCTTCAAGAAAGTGAAGAAGAGATGAAGCGCTATGCGTAGCTGCGCTCGCGTTCGATGAGACAGCTGCTGTTTATCAGCGCTATTGGATTTGGAAAAATAAAGAAGGTAAGTTATAAACTTAAGTATATTAAAATAAGAAGTAGTACAATGTGGGTAGTATAAGAGTAACGAGGGATTTCAACTATCTGCGTACCTCGGTCGCAGGTTAAGTTGAAAACGAGTTTTATAAAATAATTACAGTCAGTGAGAGAATACAAAATATCCGCGTACCTCGGTCACGGGTTTTGGATTCACACTAAGTGTGTCGATGATAATTAGTCTGAGTGCCTAAGGTTATAAAGAATTAATATTTATGAAAGCGTACAAAATTATTCGCGTACCTCGGTCACGAGTTCTGAACACAATCAAAATATAAAAGGAGCAACGAGTGGCAATGGGTGTGTCGCCGTACGACCTCGGTAGTACAGCGGAGTCAGAGTGCAGCCGTAATAATTGAATACTCACTCGTTGGTATCGTAGTCGTAGGAGATTGGCACTTTGTAGTAGTTGCACTTATTCGCTTCGATGCACTAGTTTAATTCGCGTACTTTAACTTTCACTCCTGCTAGACTTATAACGATGTTCGCGGGTCGGCTGCTCCTGCTGGACTGACTAAAGCGGCGTAGCGCTGCTCCTTATATATTAAATTCATATCGCTAATTCTAAGAATGCTGAGCGGCGGGCGGCTTGCATTTTCCTATCTTTGCTGACATCCTCCGCCTTGCAATTTATTCTGCTGACCGTCTTACGCCTTGCAGTTTTAAACTGCTGACGGTCTTACGCGTTGCAGTTTCTTATCGCCGTGGGAAGGGAAACTGTTGACGGTCTTACGCCTTGCAGTTTCTTGAGCTTATCTTATCGTGGTGAGAGATAAGAAACTGCTGAGCGTGTACAATATTATATAGTCTTGAAATGAATAGATGTCGCATGCGCTTTTAATTATATAGTTGTGAAACGAATAGATGGCTCATACTGTTCGCAAATGAAATGATGTCTCGCGGAGTTTGATTTTAATGCTTTTTATATAGCTGCGAGATGAAATGTTGTCCTATACTTCTGAAACGTTTTGATGCTTTACATCTTTTGATATTTATTACTTGTATGACTCATCTAGACGTATTGCGTTGATTATTAATACGGTTATTATTCTTAAATATTACTTTTACGTGCCTTTACATATATATATATATGTTTATTTTGACGGATTAATATATTTTCGTACATATATACGTAATGTATATATGTGTGTGTATGTCTATGTATATATATATATATATAGGCATATGTCAGGACGCGCGCTTTCGCGAATTAGGGGGTGGGAGGTTTGAATACGCGATTTTAACAATAGTGACGGCAATTTCGGGTTGACGTTACAAAACATGCACGTGCAAACTTGCAGGATTCTGTGCCAACTGCATGTTTCCGTGCCAATTCGCACGATTTCGTGCTAATTTGCACGATTCCGCGTAAACTTGCATGTTTACGTGCAAACTTGCAGGATTCTGTGCCAACTGCATGTTTCCGTGCCAATTTGCACGATTTCGTGCTAATTTGCACGATTCCGCGTAAACATGCATGTTTACGTGCAAACTTGCAGGATTCGGTGCCAACTGCATGTTTCCGTGCCAATTTGCACGATTTCGTGCTAATTTGCACGATTCCGTGTAAACTTGCATGTTTACGTGCCAATTTGCACGATTTCGTGCTAATTTGCACGATTCCGCGTAAACTTGCATGTTTACGTGCAAACTTGCAGGATTCTGTGCTAACTGCATGTTTCCGTGCCAATTTGCACGATTTCGTGCTAATTTGCACGATTCCGCGTAAACTTGCATGTTTACGTGCAAACTTGCAGGATTCTGAGCCAACTGCATGTTTCCGTGCCAATTTGCACGATTTCGTGCTAATTTGCCCGATTCCGCGTAAACTTGCATGTGTTACGTCCAGCGATTACGCGCTATAATTTTTTCTTTTTTCTTTTCTACAAATGTACATACGTTAGATTCTTTTCGACCTCTACTATATTTACGAATATTGTTCAGTTCCTAAATTCACTTACGAGCTTATTTTGCAAAGTCTATATTTAAATATTGTTAGTTTGAATATTTTCACTCTTTAAAAGTCTCGCTCTATGTATATATTAGTGTAACAGCAGATAGCTCAGGCGCAACCGCCATAAAACCGACCCCTTCTACCTGCGCTCGACGCGAGCGACAAACATACGCAAATTCGAATTTAAAAGTAATGTAAATATTTTTACATGTTAAATTCAAGATAGAATATTCTCCTCTCAAATTCGAAACGCTCAACTCAAAACAGGGTAGATAAGAATTTTTCCAAAGCTTATTAATTTTCCAAATCTATAAATTGTACGTCTATATTATTATTACTAATTCTCGGCACGCGTACCATTCTATTTCCAAGTACGCGTAGCCTCGACGACATTCTATTTCCAAATCCAAGAGACGTACCAATTTACTAAAATTCTATATCGAAATAAGGCAAGGGAACTTTACCGTACAAAGTAATGAGAGCGAGAAAGAAAACTATCCGATAGAAAAGGACAGGTAGAGAGTGAGAGAAAGGTCTCGAAGGAAAAGGACAGGTAGAGAGTGAGAGAGAGGTCTCAGTAGAAAGAGATAGGTAGAAAAGAGTGAGAGGTCCCGCGCTAGACAGAGATAGATAGAGAGCGAGACAACATACTGTTAGAAAGAGATAGATATAGTACAGGAGAGAGGGAACAGCCGAGCGCGCTTCACGCGTTCGCCGCACGCGCCACGGTTGAGGCATCCCTACCTCGACGCCGTCTCCTCCATAGTCCGGACGACGGATATAAAAAACGTAGCTTTAGCCAAGCGAAGGCAGTTGTCTGTCACGTCCCGTGTCCTCGATCGGGAGTAACTTAGTTTGTTTTGCTGTTTTAGGCTCGCCCGCTATGCGCAGACTATCGCCAGGGCCCAGGGAGGAGATTCGGTGATTTTATGCCACGAGGGGTAAGTATAATATGGGGGAAGGGGGCGAAGAAGCTTATTAATATGTTAATAATAATATTTCCTTTTTCAGGTATTCACCCGATGGAGCGTAACGGAGTAAGTATAGAGAGAGAGAGACAGTAAGTATAACGAGTGAGGTAAGATGTAGCGAGAGAGAGAAGATCAACAGAAGGGCTTTGTTTTCTATGTTACTAATTGATTTTATTTTCAGGGGTCGCGGCGAGGAATTGGTACGAAGAGACGGGATAACTAAGATGCGTCAAGTAAAAGGTAAGTGAAATGATAGAGTTTTATTTGCTCTAGGTTAAGTAAGATACAATGTAAATTTAAATGGAATATAAGTATAATAAATTTCAAATGGAATCTTCAAAAGATGTTGCATTGACCAGTTCGATGAGTCAGGGGATCGAAGGGAATCTAGAGTATAATCTGGAGAATCGGGGGATTGCGTATGCCCGAATTACTATCTGTCATCTAATGATAGACGAGAAGTGAGTATAAAGTCGGGGAGATGATTTGATTTGAAAATGATGAAATAGTTTCACTGTACCTAGACTGCGTATCTGTAGGACTCGCAGGTGAAAAGACAGCAGCAGGATTCTGCGCTTCAAGAAAGTGAAGAATAGATGAAGCGCTATGCGTAGCTGCGCTCGCGTTCGATGAGACAGCTGCTGTTTATCAGCGCTATTGGATTTGGAAAAATAAAGAAGGTAAGTTATAAACTTATGTATATTAAAATAAGAAGTAGTACAATGTGGGTAGTATAAGAGTAACGAGGGATTTCAATGATCTGCGTACCTCGGTCGCAGGTTAAGTTGAAATCGAGTTTTATAAAATAATTACAGTCAGTGAGAGAATACAAAATATCCGCGTACCTCGGTCACGGGTTTTGGATTCACACGATCTGAGTGCTTGAGTTAACGTCGTACAATATTATTCGCGTAAAATACAATTAGTAAGTAAATGCAAAATGGTCCGCGTACCTCGGTCACGGGTTTTGAATTTACACTAAGAGTGTCGATGATAATTAGTCTGAGTGCCTAAGGTTATAAAGAATTAATATTTATGAAAGCGTACAAAATTATTCGCGTACCTCGGTCACGAGTTCTGAACACAATCAAAAATATAAAAGGAGCAACCAGTGGCAATGGGTGTGTCGCCGTACGACCTCGGTAGTACAGCGGAGTCAGAGTGCAGCCGTAATAATTGAATACTCACTCGTTGGTATCGTAGTCGTAGGAGATTGGCACTTTGTAGTAGTTGCACTTATTCGCTTCGATGCACTAGTTTAATTCGCGTACTTTAACTTTCACTCGATGTTCGCGGGTCGGCTGCCACTGCTGGACTGACTAAAGCGGCGTTGCGCTGCTCCTTATATATTCAATTCATATCGCTAATTCTAAGAATACTGAGTGGCGGGCGGCTTGCATTTTCCTATCTTTGCTGACATCCCCCGCCTTGCATTTTATTCTGCTGACCGCCTTACGCCTTGCAGTTTTAAACTGCTGACGGTCTTACGCCTTGCAGTTTCTTGAGCTTATCTTATCGCGGTGAGAGATAAGAAACTGCTGAGCGTGTACAATATTATATAGTCTTGAAATGAAAGGATGTCGCATGCGCTTTTAATTATATAGTTAGGAAACGAATAGATGGCTCATACTGTTCGCAAATGAAATGATGTCTCGCGGAGTTGATTTTAATACCTTTTATATAGCTGCGAGATGAAATGTTGTCCTATCGTTCTGAAACGTTTAGATGCTTTACATCTTTTGATATTTATTACTTTTATGAGTCACCTAGACGTATTGCATTGATTATTAGTGCGGCTATTATTCTTAAATATTACTTTTACGTGCCTTTACATATATATATATATATATATATATATATATATTTATTTTAATGGATTAATGTATTTTCGTACATATATACGTAATGTATATATCCGATCAGCAAACTATGAGACACGTCCCGTGTCCTCGATCGGGAGTAACTTGTTTGTTTTCCTGTTTTAGGCTCGCCCGCTATGCGCACACTATCGCCAGGGCACAGGGAGGAGAGTCGGTGATTTTATGCCACGAGGGATTAAGCGAGGTGAGTATAATATGGGGGTAAGGGGGCGAAGAAGCTTATTAATATGTTAATAATAATATTTCCTTTTCAGGTATTCACCCGATGGAACGTAGCGGAGTAAGTATATAGAGAGAGAGACGGTAAGTATAACGAGTAAGGTAAGTTGTTGCGAGAGAGAGAATCTACAGTATGGAGGTTTCTTTTCTATGTTACTAATTGATTTTATTTTCAGGGGTCGCGGCGAGGAAATGGTACGAAGAGACGGGATGACTTGAAGATGCTTTGATTAAAAGGTAAGTATAATAATAGAGTTTATTTGCTCTAGGTTAAGTAAGAATACAACGGTGACTTTAAATGTAATATAAGTGTAATAAAATTTAAATAGAATCTTCAAAAGATGTTGCGTTGACCAGTTCGATGAGTCAGGGTATCGAAGGGAATCTAGGGTATAATCTGGAGAATCGGGGGATTGCGTATTCCCGAATTACTATCTGTCATCTAATGACAGACGAGAGGTGAGTATAAAGTAGGGGAGACGATTTGAAAATGATGAAATAGTTTCACTCTACCTTGACTGCGTATCTGTAGGACTCGCAGGTGAAAAGACAGCAGCAGGATTCTGCGCTTCAAGAAGGTGAAGGAGTGATGAAGCGCTATTCGTTGCTGCGCTCGCGTTCGATGAAGTAGCTGCTGTTTATCAGCGCTACTGGATTTGGAAAATAAAGAAGGTAAGTTATAAACTTATGTATATTAAAATAAGAATTAGTACAATGTGGGTAGTATAAGAGTAACGAAGGATTTCAACTATCTGCGTACCTCGGTCGCAGGTTAAGTTGAAATCGAGTTTTTATAAAAGAATTACAATTAGTGAGAGAATACAAAATATCCGCGTACCTCGGTCACGGGTTTTGGATTCACACTAAGTGTGTTGACAATAATCGATCTGAGTGCCTGAGTTTATAAGAATGAAGACGTACAATATTATTCGCGTAAAATACAATTAGTGAGAAAATACAAAATGGCCCGCGTACCTCGGTCACGGGTTTTGAATTTACACTAAGAGTATCGACGATAATTAATCTGAGTGCCTAAGTTTATAAAGAATTAATATTTATGAAAGCGTACAAAATTATTCGCGTACCTCGGTCACGAGTTCTGAACACAATCAAAAATATAAAAGGAGCAACGAGTGGCAATGGGTGTGTCGCCGTACGACCTCGGTAGTACAGCGGAGTCAGAGTGCAGCCGGAATAATTGAATACTCACTCGTTGGTATTGTAGTCGTAGTAGATGTGGCACTTGTCGCTTCGTAGCACTTATTTAATTCGCGTGGTTTACTTTAACTCGATGTTCACTGGTAACTTTCACGATGTTCGCGGGTCGGCTGCTGCTGCTGGACTGACTAAAGCGGCGCTCCGCTGCTCCTTATATATTCAATTCATATCGCTAATTCTAAGAATGCTGAGCGGCGGACGGCTTGCATTTTCCTATCTTTGCTGACATCCCCGGCCTTGCATTTTATTCTGCTGACGGTCCTACGCCTTGCAGTTTTAAACTGCTGATGGTCTTACGCCTTGCAGTTTCTTATCGCCGTGGGATGGGAAACTGCTGACGGTCTTACGCCTTGCAGTTTCTTGAGCTTATCTTATCGCGGTGAGAGATAAGAAACTGCTGAGCGTGTACAATATTATATAGTCTTGAAATGAATAGATGTCGCATGCGCTTTTAATTATATAGTTGCGAAACGAATAGATGGCTCATACTGTTCGCAAATGAAATGATGTCTCGCGGAGTTTGAGTTTAATGCTTTTTATATAGTGGCGAGATGAAATGTTGTCCTATCGTTCTGAAACGTTTTGATGCTTTACATCTTTTGATATTTATTACTTGTATGAGTCATCTAGACGTATTGCATTGATTATTAATGCGGTTATTATTCTTAAATATTACTTTTGCATGTCTTTACATATATATGTATTTATTTTAATGGATTAACGTATTTTTATACGGATTATTGTATTTACGTACATATATACGTGAATGTATATATGTATATGTATGTTTACGTATATATATATATATAGGCATATGTATGGACGCGCGCTTTCGCGAATTAGGGGGGTGGGAGGTTCGAATACGCGATTTTAACAATAGTGACGTTAATTTCGGGTTGACGTTACAAATTTGCACGATTCGGCGTAAACTTGCATGCTTACGTGCAAACTTGCAGGATTCTGTGCCAAATGCATGTTTCCGTGCCAATTTGCAGGATTTCGTGCCTGCTTGGACGCTTCCGCGCTTGCTTGGGCGCTTCCGCGCCTGCTTGGACGCTTCCGCGCCTGCTTGGACGATTCCGCGCCTGCTTGGGCGCTTCCGCGCCTGCTTGGACGCTTCCGCGCCTGCTTGGGCGCTTCTGCGCCTGCTTGGGAGCTTCCGCGTCTGCTTGGACGTTTCTGCGACTGCTTGCATGCTTCCGCGCCTACATGGACGCTTCCGCGCCTGCTTGGACTCTTCTGCGCCTTCTTGCATGCTTCCGCCCCTTCTTGGACGCTTCCGTGCCTACTTGCACGGTTCTGCGCCTGCTTGGACGATGCCGCGCCTGCTTGTACTCTTCCACGCCTGCTTGGAGGTTTCCGCGCCTGCTTGGACGCTTCCGCGACTGCTTGGACGCTTCCGCCCCTGGTTGGACGCTACCGCGCCTGCTTGGACGCTTCCGCAACTGCTTGGACGCTTCCGCGCCTGCTTTGACTCTTCTGCGCCTTCTTGCATGCTTCCGCCCCTTCTTGGACGCTTCCGCGCCTGCTTGGACTATTCTGCGTCTTCTTGCATGCTTCCGCGCCTGCATGGACGCTTCCGCGCCTGCTTGGACTCTTCTGCGCCTTCTTGCATGCTTCCGCGCCTACTTGGACGCTTACGCTCCTGCTTGGACGCTCCGCGCCTGCTTCGACACTTCCGCGCCTGCTTGGACGCTTCCGCGCCTGCTTGGACGCTTCAGCGCCTGCTTGGACGCTTCCACGCCTGCTTGGACTCTTCTGCGTCTTCTTGCATGCTTCCGCGCCTACTTGGACGCTTTCGCGCCTGCTTGGACGCTTTCGCGCCTGCTTGGACGCTTCCGCGCCTGCTTGGACGCTTCCGCGCCTGCTTGGACGATGCCGCGCATGCTTGCATGCTTCCGCGCCTGCTTGGACGTTTCCGCGCCTTCTTGGACACTGCCGCGCCTGCTTTGACGCTGCCGCGCCTGCTTTGACGCTTCCGCGCCTGCTTGGACGCTTCCACGCCTGCTTGGACGCTTCAGCGCCTGCTTGGACGCTTCCGCGCCTGCTTGGACGCTTCCGCGACTGCTTGGACTCTTCAGCGCCTGCTTGGACGCTTCCGCGACTGCTTGGACGCTTACGCTCCTGCTTGGACGCTTCCGCGCCTGCTTGGACGCTTCCACGCCTGCTTGGACTCTTCTGCGCCTTCTTGCATGCTTCCGCGCCTACTTGGACGCTTACGCTCCTGCTTGGACGCTCCGCGCCTGCTTCGACACTTCCGCGCCTGCTTGGACGCTTCCGCGCCTGCTTGGACGCTTTCGCGCCTGCTTGGACGCTTCCGCGCCTGCTTGGACGCTTCCGCGCCTGCTTGGACGATGCCGCGCCTGCTTGCATGCTTCCGCGCCTGCTTGGACGTTTCCGCGCCTTCTTGGACACTGCCGCGCCTGCTTTGACGCTGCCGCGCCTGCTTTGACGCTTCCGCGCCTGCTTGGACGCTTCCACGCCTGCTTGGACGCTTCAGCGCCTGCTTGGACGCTTCCGCGCCTGCTTGGACGCTTCCGCGACTGCTTGGACTCTTCAGCGCCTGCTTGGACGCTTCCGCGACTGCTTGGACGCTTCCGCGCCTGCTTGGACGCTTCCGCGCCTGCTTGGACGCTTCCGCGCCTGCTTGGACGCTTCCGCGCCTGCTTGGACGCTTCCGCGCCTGCTTAGACGCTTACGCGCCTGCTTGGACGCTTCCACGCCTGCTTGGACGCTTCCGCGCCGGCTAGGACTCCTCCGCGCCTACTTGGATGCTTACGCTCCTGCTTGGACGCTTCCGCGCCTGCTTGGACGCTTCCACGCCTGCTTGGACTCTTCTGCACCTTCTTGCATGCTTCCGCGCCTACTTGGACGCTTACGCTCCTGCTTGGACGCTCCGCGCCTGCTTGGACACTTCCGCGCCTGCTTGGACGCTTCCGCGCCTGCTTGGACGCTTCAGCGCCTGCTTGGACGCTTCCACGCCTGCTTGGACTCTTCTGCGTCTTCTTCCATGCTTCCGCGCCTACTTGGACGCTTTCGCGCCTGCTTGGACGCTTCCACGCCTGCTTGGACGCTTCCGCGCCTGCTTGGACACTTCCGCGCCTGCTTGGACGTTTCCGCGCCTGCTTGGACGCTTCCGCGCCTGCTTGGACGCTTCCGCGACTGCTTGGACTCTTCAGCGCCTGCTTGGACGCTTCCGCGCCTGCTTGGACACTTCCACGCCTGCTTGGACGTTTCCGCGCCTGCTTGGACGCTACCGCGCCTGCTTGGACGCTACCGCGCCTGCTGGGACGGTACCGCACATGCTTGGACGCTACCGCGCCTGCTTGGACGGTTCCGAGCCTGCTTGGTCGCTTTCGTGACTGCCTGGACGCTTCCACGCCTGCTTGGACGCTTCAGCGCCTGCTTGGACGCTTCCACGCCTGCTTGGACTCATCTGCGCCTTCTTGCATGCTTCCGCGCCTACTTGGACGCTTACACTTCTGCTTGGACGCTTCCGCGCCTGCTTGGACGCTTCCGCGCCTGCTTGGACGCTTCAGCGCCTGCTTGGACGCTTCCACGCCTGCTTGGACTCTTCTGCGTTTTCTTGCATGCTTCCGCGCCTACTTGGAAGCTTTCGCGCCTGCTTGGACGCTTTCGCGCCTGCGTGGACGCTTCCGCGCCTGCTTGGACGCTTCCGAAATCTTTGTATATATTGCTTCTATATAGTCTAAGAAACATATATGCAAAGCATCGAAACAGTACCATTCGCCAATTTTTCGTTCTTCAAGTTTAAGTGAACAACGAGCCCCGCTGTTAATCCTTTAACGGAAATTATTTGTTACTTTCGACAAGTAGAACAATGAATGGAACAGGTAGACGGTTGAAATCCTTGTATATATTCCTTCTATATAGTCTAAGAAACATATATGCAAAGCATCCAAACAGAACCATTCGCCAATTTTTTGTTCTTGAGGTTTAAGTGAACAACGAGCCCCATTGTTAATCATTTACCGGAAATTATTTGTAACTTTCGACAAGTAGAACAATGAATGGAACAGGTAGACGGTTGAAATCCTTGTATATATTCCTTCTATATAGTCTAAGAAACATATATGCAAAGCATCCAAACAGTACCATTCGCCAATTTTTTGTTCTAAAAGTGTTCAGGATTGGCAATGGGTTGTGCGCCACAGGGAAGGGCTCTCGGCTCACACGAGTCGGTCCTGATATTTCCGTTGAAGTCCAGGAAGACTGGTCATCTCCATGTCCTCGTATGTCGAACTCGTCACATCGCGTGATGCCCGGGAGCCAATTATATCCCTGTGACGCACGGCCCACGTGGCTCTTTTCGCTACTCCTATTCGCGATTATGATAACTTCAGCGCCCTCTTTTCTGAATTGTAACGCGAACAATCGAACGCACATGTTCCGCGTTTTATTCTTCGTTCTACTGTGCCGCGATAAACTACGCATCGCGCGTTGAGAGTCATCTCCTTCTGTTCAATTGCTTTCGCAATTATTGTTCACGCGGTCCGCCTTCGCGACCCGTATTTTTGTTCGTATATTCGCGACATTGTCCTTCGTTAAAATCAAAGTGTTTGTGTTTGTGGATTTGAGACGTAATAAATCGAGTTTTGGTGTAAGGGAGTTTTCTTTCCTCCACGTGCTTCCAAACGTGCATCGGATCGAGTCGTCTCAGTTTCGTGACTTCGCGCGCCGCTTCCATTCGGAAGCGAACCAACGTTCCGTTCCGCGGCTGCTGTTCGATTTTGTCGCGGACAAAAAGTTTAAGTGAACAACGAGCCCCATTGTTAATCCTTTAACGGAAATTATTTGTAACTTTCGACAACTAGAACAATGAATGGAACAGTTAGACGGTTGAAATTTTTGTATATGTTGCTTCTATATTGTCTAAGAAACATACATGCAAAGCATCCAAACAGTACCATTCGCCAATTTTTTGTTCTTCAAGTTTAAGTGAACAACGAGCCCCATTGTTAATCCTTTAACGGAAATTATTTGTAAGTTTCGACAAGTAGAACAATGAATGGGACAGGTAGACGGTTGAAATCTTTGTATATGTTGCTTCTATATAGTCTAAGAAACATATATGCAAAGCATCCAAACAGTACCATTCGCCAATTATTTGTTCTTCAAGTTTAAGTGAACAACGAGCCCCATTGTTAATCCTTTAACGTATATTATTTGTAACTTTCGACAAGTAGAACAATGAATGGAACAGGTAGACGGTTGAAATCTATGTATATATTGCTTCTATATAGTCTATGAAACATATATGCAAAGCATCCAAACAGTACCATTCGCCAATTTTTTGTTCTTCAAGTTTAAGTGAATAACGAGCCCCATTGTTAATCCTGTAATGGAAATTATTTGTAACTTTCTACAAGTAGAACAATGAATAGAACAGGTGGACGGTTGAAATCTTTGTATGTATGGCTTCTACATAGCCTAAGAAACAGATATGCAAAGCATCCAAACAGTACCATTCGCCAATTTTTTGTTCTTCAAGTTTAAGTGTACTACGAGTCCCATTGTTAATCCTTTAACGGAAATTATTTGTAACTTTCGACAAGTAGAACAATGAATGGAACAGGTAAACCTTTGAAATCTTTGTATATATTGCTTCTATGTAGTCTAAGAAACATATATGCAAAGCATCCAAACAGTACCATTCGCCAATTTTTTGTTCTTCAAGTTTAAGTGAACAACGAGCCCCATTGTTAATCCTTTAACGGAAATTATTTGTAAGTTTCGACAAGTAGAACAATGAATGGGACAGGTAGACGGTTGAAATCTTTGTATATATTGCTTCTATATAGTCTAAGAAACATATATGCAAAGCATCCAAACAGTACCATTCGCCAGTTTTTTGTTCTTCAAGTTTAAGTGAACAACGAGCCCCATTGTTAATCCTTTAACGGAAATTATTTGTAACTTTCGACAATTAGAACAATGAATGGAACAGGTAGACGGTTGAAATCTTTGTATATATTGCTTCTATATAGTCTACGAAACATATATGCAAAGCATCCAAACAGTACCATTCGCCAATTTTTGGTTCTTCAAGTTTAAGTGAACAACGAGCCCCATTGTTAATCATGAAACGGAAATTATTTGTAACTTTCGACATGTAGAACAATGAATGGAAAAGGTAGACGGTTGAAATCTTTGCATATATTGCTTCTATATAGTCTAAGAAACGTATATGCAAAACATCCAACCAGTACCATTCGCCAATTTTTTGTTCTTCAAGTTTAAGTGAACAACGAGCCCCATTGTTAATCCTTTAACGGAAATTATTTGTAAGTTTCGACAAGTAGAACAATGAATGGAACAGGTAGACGGTTGAAATCTTTGTATATATTGCTTCTGTGTAGTCTAAGAAGCATATATGCAAAGCATCCAAACTGTACCATTCGCTAATTTTTTGTTCTTCAACTTTAAGTGAACAACGAGCCCCATTGTTAATCATTTAACGGAAATTAATTCTAACTTTCGACAAGTAGAACAATGAATGGAACAGGTAGACGGTTGAACTCTTTGTATATATTGCTTCTATGTAGTCTAAGAAACATATATGCAAAGCATCCAAACAGTACCATTCGCCAATTTTTTGTTCTTCAAGTTTAAGTGAATAACGAGCCCCATTGTTAATCCTGTAATGGAAATTATTTGTAACTTTCTACAAGTAGAACAATGAATAGAACAGGTGGACGGTTGAAATCTTTGTATGTATGGCTTCTACATAGCCTAAGAAACAGATATGCAAAGCATCCAAACAGTACCATTCGCCAATTTTTTGTTCTTCAAGTTTAAGTGTACTACGAGTCCCATTGTTAATCCTTTAACGGAAATTATTTGTAACTTTCGACAAGTAGAACAATGAATGGAACAGGTAAACCTTTGAAATCTTTGTATATATTGCTTCTATGTAGTCTAAGAAACATATATGCAAAGCATCCAAACAGTACCATTCGCCAATTTTTTGTTCTTCAAATTTAAGTGAACTACGAGTCCCATTGTTAATCCTTTAACGGAAATTATTTGAAACTTTCGACAAGTAGAACAATGAATGGAACAGGTAGACGGTTGAAATCTTTGTATATATTGCTTCTATATAGTCTAAGAAACATATATGCAAAGCATCCAAACAGTAACATTCGCTAATTTTTTGTTCTTCAAGTTTAAGTAAACTACGAGCCACATTGTTAATCCTTTAACAGAAATTATTTGTAACTTTCGACAAGTAGAACAATGAATGGAACAGGTAGACGATTGAAATCCTAGTATATATTGCTTCTATATAGTCAAAGAAACATATATGCAAATCATCCAAACAGTACCATTCGCCAATTTTTTGTTCTCCAAGTTTAAGTGAACAACGAGCCCCATTGTTAATCATTTAACGGAAATTAGTTGTAACTTTCGACAAGTAGAACAATGAATAGAACAGGTAGACGGTTGAAATCCTAGTATATATTGCTTCTATATAGTCTAAGAAACATATATGCAAAGCATCCAAACAGTACCATTCGCCAATTTTTTGGTCTTCAAGTTTAAGTGAACAACGAGCCCCATTGCGAATCCTTTAACGGTAATTATTTGTAACTTTAGACAAGTAGAACAATGAATGGAACAGGTAAACCTTTGAAATCTTTGTATATATTGCTTCTATGTAGTCTAAGAAACATATATGCAAAGCATCCAAACAGTACCATTCGCCAATTTTTTGATCTTCAAGTTTAAGTGAACAACGAGCCCCATAGTTAATCATGAAACGGCAATTATTTGTAACTTTCGACAACTAGAACAATGAATGGAACCGGTAGACGGTTGAACTTTTTATATATATTGCTTCTATATAGACTAAGGAACATATGTGCAAAGTATCCAAACAGTACCATTCGCGATTTTTTTGTTGTTCAAGTTTAAGTGAACGACGAGCCCCATTGTTAATTATGAAACGGAAATTATTTGTAACTTTCGACAAGTAGAACAATGAATAGAACAGGTAGACGGTTGAAATCCTAGTATATATTGCTTCTATATAGTCTAAGAAACATATATGCAAAGCATCCAAACAGTACCATTCGCCAATTTTTTGGTCTTCAAGTTTAAGTGAACAACGAGCCCCATTGCGAATCCTTTAACGGTAATTATTTGTAACTTTAGACAAGTAGAACAATGAATGGAACTGGTAGACGGTTGAAATCTTTGTATATATTGTTTCTACATAGTCTAAGAAACATATATGCAAAGCATCCAAACAGTACCATTCGCCAATTTTTTGTTCTTCAAATTTAAGTGAACAACGAGCCCCATTGTTAATCATTTACCGGAAGTTATTTGTAATTTTCGACAAGTAGAACAATGAATGGAACAGGTAGACGGTTGAAATCTTTGTATATATTGCTTCTATATAGTCTAAGAAACATATATGCAAAGCATCCAAACAGTAACATTCGCTAATTTTTTGTTCTTCAAGTTTAAGTAAACTACGAGCCACATTGTTAATCCTTTAACAGAAATTATTTGTAACTTTCGACAAGTAGAACAATGAATGGAACAGGTAGACGATTGAAATCCTAGTATATATTGCTTCTATATAGTCCAAGAAATATATATGCAAATCATCCAAACAGTACCATTCGCCAATTTTTTGTTCTCCAAGTTTAAGTGAACAACGAGCCCCATTGTTAATCATTTAACGGAAATTAGTTGTAACTTTCGACAAGTAGAACAATGAATGGAACAGGTAGACGGTTGAAATCTTTATATATATTGCTTCTATATAGTCAAAGAAACATATATGCAAAGCATCCAAACAGTACCATTCGCCAATTTTTTGATCTTCAAGTTTAAGTGAACAACGAGCCCCATAGTTAATCATGAAACGGCAATTATTTGTAACTTTCGACAACTAGAACAATGAATGGAACCGGTAGACGGTTGAACTTTTTATATATATTGCTTCTATATAGACTAAGGAACATATGTGCAAAGTATCCAAACAGTACCATTCGCGATTTTTTTGTTGTTCAAGTTTAAGTGAACGACGAGCCCCATTGTTAATTATGAAACGGAAATTATTTGTAACTTTCGACAAGTAGAACAATGAATAGAACAGGTAGACGGTTGAAATCCTAGTATATATTGCTTCTATATAGTCTAAGAAACATATATGCAAAGCATCCAAACAGTACCATTCGCCAATTTTTTGGTCTTCAAGTTTAAGTGAACAACGAGCCCCATTGCGAATCCTTTAACGGTAATTATTTGTAACTTTAGACAAGTAGAACAATGAATGGAACTGGTAGACGGTTGAAATCTTTGTATATATTGTTTCTACATAGTCTAAGAAACATATATGCAAAGCATCCAAACAGTACCATTCGCCAATTTTTTGTTCTTCAAATTTAAGTGAACAACGAGCCCCATTGTTAATCATTTACCGGAAGTTATTTGTAATTTTCGACAAGTAGAACAATGAATGGAACAGGTAGACGGTTGAAATCTTTGTATATATTGCTTCTATATAGTCTAAGAAACATATATGCAAAGCATCCAAACAGTACCGTTCGCCAATTTTTTGTTCTTCAGGTTTAAGTGAACAACGAGCCCCATTGTTAATCATGAAAGGGAAATTATTTGTAACTTTCGACAAGTAGAACAATGAATGGAACAGGTAGACGGTTGAAATCTTTGTACATGTTGCTTCTATATAATCTGAGAAACGGATATGCAAAGCATCCAAACAGTACCAATCGCCAATTTCTAGTCCTTCAAGTTTAAGTGAACAAGGAGCCCCATTGTTAATCCTTTAACGGAAATTATTTGTAATTTTGGACAAGTAGAACAATGAATGGAACAGGTAGACGGTTGAAATCTTTGTATGTATTGCTTCTATATAGTCTAAGAAACATATATGCAAAGCATCCAAACAGTACCATTCGTCAATTTTTTGTTCTTCAAGTTTAAGTGAACAACGAGCCCCATTGTCCAAGCAGGCGCGGAAGAGCCCAAGCAGGCGCGGAAGCGTCCAAGTAGGCGCGGAAGTGTCCAAGCAGGCGCGGAAGAGCCCAAGCAGGCGCGGAAGCGTCCAAGCAGGCGCGGAAGCGTCCAAGCAGGCGCGGCAGCGTCCACGCAGGCGCGGAAGCGACTAAGCAGGCGCGGAAGCGTCCAAGCACGCGCGGAAGCCTCCTAGCAGTCGCGGAAGTGTCCAAGCACGCGCGGAAGCGTCCTAGCAGTTGCGGAAGCGTCCAAGCAGGCGCGGAATCATCCAAGAAAGCGCGGAAGCGAACAAGCAGGCGCGGAAGCGCCCAAGCAGTCGCGGAAGCATCCAAGCACGCGCGTAAGCGTCCAAGAAGGCGCGGAAGCGTCCAAGCAGGCGGGGAAACGTCCAAGCAGGCGCGGAAGCGATCAAGCAGCCGAGGAAGCATCCAGGCCGGCGCGGAAGCATCCAAGCAGGAGCGGAAGAGTCCACGTAGGCGCGGAAACGTCCAAGCAGGCGCCGAAGCGTCCAAGCCGGCGCAGACGCGTCCAAGCAGTCGCGGAAGCGTCCAAGCAGGCGCGGAAGGGTCCAAGCAGGCGCGGAAGCATGCAAGGAACCGCGGATGCTTGCAAGTAAGAGGGGATGCATGCAAGAAAGCGCGGAAGCATGCAAGGAACCGCGGATGCATGCAAGTAAGCGCGGAAGCATGAAAGTAAGCGATGGTACATGCAAGGAAGAGCGGAAGCTTGCAATGAAGCTGCGGAAGCATGCAAGTAAGAGCGGAAGCATGCAGGTAAGCGCGGAAGCATGCTAGGAAGTGCGGAATCATGTAAGGAAACGCGGAAGCATGCTAGGCAGCGCGGATGCATGGAGGGTAGCATGCAAGGAATCTCGGATACATGCAAGAAATCGCGGATACATGCAAGGAAGCGCGGATGCATGCAAGAAAGCGTGGAAGTATGCAAAGAATCGCGGAAGCATGCAAGGAAGCGCGGAAGCATGCAATGTAGCGCGGAAGCATGCAAGGAACCGCGGATGCCTGCAAGTAAGCGATGATGCATGCAAGGAAGCGCGGATGCATGCAAGTAAGAGCGGATGCATGCAAGAAAGCGCGGAAGCATGCAAGGAACCGCGGATGCTTGCAAGGAAGCGCGGAAGCATGCAAGTAAGGGCGGAACCATGCATGGAAGCGCGGAAGCATGCAAGAAAGCGCGGAAGGAAGTAAATAAGCGCGGAAGCATGCATGGAAGCGCGGAAGCATGCAAGAAAGCGCGGAAGGAAGTAAATAAGCGCGGAAGCATGCAAGGAAGCGCGGAAGCATGCAAGGAAGCGCGGAAGCATGCAAGGTAGCGCGGATGCATGCAACGAAGCGCTGATGCATGCAAGGAAGCGCGGAAGCATGCAAGTAAGGGCGGAACCATGCATGGAAGCGCGGAAGCATGCAAGGAACCACGGATGCATGCAAGGAACCGCGGATGCATGCAAGCAAGAGCGGATGCATGCAAGAAAGCGCGGAAGCATGCAAGTAAGAGCGGATGCATGCAAGAAAGTGTGGAAGTATGCAAAGAATCGCGGAAGCATGCAAGGAAGCGCGGAAGCATGCAAGGAGGCGCGGAAGCATGCAAGGAACCGCGGATGGATGCAAGGAACCGCGGATGCATGCAAGTAAGAGGGGATGCATGCAAGAAAGCGCGGAAGCATGCAAGGAACCGCGGATGCATGCAAGGAACCGCGGATGCATGCAAGTAAGAGGGGATGCATGCAAGAAAGCGCGGAAGCATGCAAGGAACCGCGGATGCATGCAAGGAACCGCGAATGCATGCAAGAAAGCGCGGAAGCATGCAAGGAACCACGGAAGCATGCAAATAAGCGCGGATGCATGCAAGAAAGCGCGGATGCATGCAAGAAAGCGCGGAAGCATGCAAGGAACCGCGGATGCTTGCAAGTAAGCGATGATGCATGCAAGGAAGCGCGGATGCATGCAAGGAAGCGCGGAAGCATGCAAGTAAGGGCGGAACCATGCATGGAAGCGCGGAAGCATGCAAGAAAGCGCGGAAGGAAGTAAATAAGCGCGGAAGCATGCAAGGAAGCGCGGAAGCATGCAAGTAAGAGCGGATGCATGCAAGAAAGTGTGGAAGTATGCAAGGAGGCGCGGAAGCATGCAAGGAACCGCGGATGGATGCAAGGAACCGCGGATGCATGCAAGTAAGAGGGGATGCATGCAAGAAAGCGCGGAAGCATGCAAGGAAGCGCGGAAGCATGCAAGGAGGCGCGGAAGCATGCAAGGAACCGCGGATGGATGCAAGGAACCGCGGATGCATGCAAGAAAGCGCGGAAGCATGCAAGGAACCACGGAAGCATGCAAATAAGCGCGGATGCATGCAAGAAAGCGCGGATGCATGCAAGAAAGCGCGGAAGCATGCAAGGAACCGCGGATGCATGCAAGGAACCGCGAATGCATGCAAGAAAGCGCGGAAGCATGCAAGGAACCACGGAAGCATGCAAATAAGCGCGGATGCATGCAAGAAAGCGCGGATGCATGCAAGAAAGCGCGGAAGCATGCAAGGAACCGCGGATGCTTGCAAGTAAGCGATGATGCATGCAAGGAAGCGCGGATGCATGCAAGGAAGCGCGGAAGCATGCAAGTAAGGGCGGAACCATGCATGGAAGCGCGGAAGCATGCAAGAAAGCGCGGAAGCATGCAAGGAAGCGCGGAAGCATGCAAGGAAGCGCGGAAGCATGCAAGGTAGCGCGGATGCATGCAACGAAGCGCTGATGCATGCAAGGAAGCGCGGAAGCATGCAAGTAAGGGCGGAACCATGCATGGAAGCGCGGAAGCATGCAAGGAACCACGGATGCATGCAAGGAACCGCGGATGCATGCAAGCAAGAGCGGATGCATGCAAGAAAGCGCGGAAGCATGCAAGTAAGAGCGGATGCATGCAAGAAAGTGTGGAAGTATGCAAAGAATCGCGGAAGCATGCAAGGAAGCGCGGAAGCATGCAAGGAGGCGCGGAAGCATGCAAGGAACCGCGGATGGATGCAAGGAACCGCGGATGCATGCAAGTAAGAGGGGATGCATGCAAGAAAGCGCGGAAGCATGCAAGGAACCGCGGATGCATGCAAGGAACCGCGAATGCATGCAAGAAAGCGCGGAAGCATGCAAGGAACCACGGAAGCATGCAAATAAGCGCGGATGCATGCAAGAAAGCGCGGATGCATGCGAGGAAGGGCGGATGCAGTCAAGGAAACGCGGATGCATGCAAGTAAGCGCGGAAGCATGCAACTAAGCGCCGAAGCATGCAAGGAAGCGGGGAAGAATGCCAGGAACCGCGGAAGCATGCAGGTAAGGGCGGAAGCATGAGTTCAAAATCTAATCTCGGGGGCAGCAAAAATCGTGAGGTTTCCCAAGAAATTTCCCTTTGATAGACATCTTGGAAGTAACGTGATTTTGGTGAGGTGTAAATAATCATCTACTCGAAATTGAGACATTTACCTATTGTAAACTGAAACAGCGCGTCCTACCGCGTGTTAATAAGTGCAATTGAAGTGAACCAAAAGCACACCTAAGAAGGATAATCAGAAAAGTACAGGCAACGACCCCCGAAAAAACAACTGCCCCGCCGTAAAGGTAGGAAACTCTTCCAATAGAAATTTACCAGATAGCCCTAGAGAATGACTTTAGCAAAATAAATTGTTGCAAGGCCTTCCCGATAATACAAGACCCTTTATAGAAACAACAAGAACCATCATATCATGAACAAAAGACAATTAACATAACAATAGATTATCACAACAAGTATAGATACCCACCGAAATTTAAAATCTAACTATAACTCCAAAACACATAAATCAAAAAGTAAAACGAGCAGAGTAAAAATTGGGTATGCATGAGAATTTGAATCAAGTATAAAAGTAGGAGAACATAATGAACCCGCAACAGATAAAATAGTAATAAGCAACCAAATAACCTAAATATTTGCGCGCTCTGAAATCAGAAGGTACATAGTTATGATGGAAGGTACTCAGGCCGAACAACGCAATCGACAACCTCAGATAATGATATAGAGGAGGTAAATTTAAACTCGCGATAGTTAATAGATCCGACTAGAAGTTCTAAATACGCGTAATAACCGTACGACGAAAATACAAGTTCAAAATCCGGAAAACTCGCATACGGTTAATAATAATCAAAGATTTAAGATAAAAAGGCTGCAATTAACCTAGAAATTCATGTAAATAAACCAAAAATCCGTTTAGAAATTAAATACTCGCGCACACTGAGAATAGAGACAAGATCGAAAATTAGATTAGTAAAAACGAGAAAAATATAAGAAGTACTCGCGATAGAAGATGGAAATCGCAACCGGACGGCGTAACCTATAAATGCCCGCGTAACTTCGGAAAAAGACCGTCAATCGAACGCTCGTAAAGGCAATAGGCTTAAACGGCTATTTGCGATTAGAATTAAAGATTAGAAATAAAAGTTGACTTAGATAATAGTAAGACCTGGGCTAGAGTTTGAAACATAAACTCGGGGGCAACAAAAATCGCGAAGTTCCCAAATAACCCTCTTGATTTAAACTCCGAAAGTTACGCGAATTATAGTGAGGTGTAATCAAGAATAAACTGGTTACTCCCAAGTGCAAAACTAAACTAATAGACAAAAGGTACGATTTATCGTGCAATAATTAGTGTAGTTAGAAGTGAACCGGGAGTATATCTTTAGAAGGGAAGAAAGGGAAAAAGGAGAAAAGGAAAATATAGGCAACGACCCCCGAACAAGCGACAGGCCCGCCGCAAAGGTAGGAAATATTACAGCATAACTTATATGCACTCTTAGATTAAAATTATAAAACAAAAATTTGCAAGACCTCCCTGTTAAAGTTGAAGGGATTATAAATAAAACCAAGTACGAACTTATACCCGATGATTATAATCATAGATGATTCGGGCTACTAATATTAAAACACACAGTAACAATAAAGAATTAAATCGGTAAAATTGAATATTCTTAAATAAGATATTAGACTCGGGACTAAATCTAAATCCGCGCTAGATCTAACAGATGGGCCAAACTGGTTGAGAAAATGATGAAGTGGATAAGATGCAAAAGACCACGTGAATTCAACCCTGATCGGAATATATGATAAAAATCAAATAAGAAAAAATAAATTCGATATAATTAACCTAAAAAGTTGAGTACAATTAGTTATAAAGCTTATAAAAATCAAAGCCCTCAAGTACTAAATATAATAAAAATAGAAGAGATAACGATCACTACCCAGACAGACTGGAATATTGCAGCAATATTGCAGCAATATTGCGAATCTTGCACAATATTGCCAATATTGCAGCAATATTGCTGCAACATTGCAGAGCAATATTGCAGCGGGAACATTGCCGCAACGTTGCGGCAACATTGCAGTGGCAATATTGCAACGGGAACATTGCCGCAACGTTGCGGCAACATTGCAGTGGCAATATTGCAGCGGGAACATTGCCGCAACATTGCGGCAACATTGCAGTGGCAATATTGCATCGGAAATATTAAGTTATTAACAATTATTATTTTTATTATTAATAATATATTATAATATAATATTATTAATACTACTAATAATTATTATTAATTATATAATAATTATTAAAAACCATTTTTTTAAATAATTGCTTAATATACATCCTATTTCACAATTTCTAAAAATTTAGCAAAAATTGCTTCATAAATAACAAAGTTATGATGATTTTTGAACGTACAAGTTTACCCAGAAACGTGCGGCCTCAGGTGTATGTCTTACAGATTTCTTTGCGGTCCTTAATGCGTTAAGTTAATAAAGTTTCATTACCATATTTAAGTGCAACTGTAGAACGTAAAATCAAGAGCTGCCGTGACGTAGCAGCAACGTTCTGGGTTCGCACAGAAAAGACTAGGGTTCGAATCCCGTCGTGGGTAATTTAAGTTTTTTTTTCAATCTTTATTCTTATTTATATTCTTTATTCTTTTTTTAAATCTTTTAACTACTTATATTTCACATGTAGAGATGAATAAATGTTTTAGTTAAATATTCCTGCAACGTTCCTGCAACCTTCCCGCAACGTTCGCAACGTTCGCAACGTTCCCGCAATGTTCCCGCAATATTCCTGCAACGTTCGCAATGTTCCTGCAACCTTCCCGCAACGTTCGCAACGTTCGCAACGTTCCCGCAATATTGCCGCAACATTGCTGCAATATTGCCGCAACATTGCTGCAATATTGCCGCAATATTCCTGCAAGCTACAAAGAGGCGGACATAGGAATATTGCAGCAATGTTGCGGCAATGTTGCGGCAATATTCCCTGCAAGCTTTAAGGTTGCAATGCAATATTGCTGCAATATTGCTGCAATATTCCAGTCTGTCTGGGTAATATCAGACTCGGGCATAGAAAGTACGCATGAAATAAGAGGACTAGGAGACAAGCGGGGGAGCAATCCAAGATGTCCGCGAAGACCTCGAAAAGACCGATTAACAAGGTGCTAGACGCGGCAATAGGCTTATATGACTAATCGCGATTCAAATCAAAGATTAAAAATAAAAGTCGATTTACAAGATTAGTAAGACCTGAGCTAACTCCCTGTGGAGCCGGGAGTTTTAGAGAATAAGCCCACGGTTCGCCCTGCCTGTCGTAAAAGGCGACTTAAAGGAAGATGTGCGCGATTCGGAAGTATAAATAATATGCAATTATAGTCTACGGAGTAATTGAAAGCAGTATATATCCGCAATAACTAGAGACCGGGCCTAAGAATCATTATTCGGGAATATAACGTGAAATCAATATATCCAGAGTCACAAAGAAAGCTTATTTGATCGGAAATATACTAGAATTCGAATTAAGTGCGCAAATTAAAGTATGGTGATCTAGTGACATGAAGCTAGGGAATTTGAACGAGCAGATAAGAGCAATACAAGAAAGTGTTGCGTGGCCCTTTAGGGATTTTCTTTAAAGAGGGTGGGTTACTTCCCGTGGAAAGTAAGAACTCTCCACAAATAATGAGGGATTCTTCTTTTGTAACGTTTTAAATCAGGAAATAAAGTACAATTTCTTAGAACAGCTTTATAGTATATTTTCACTCCTGGCAACTCGAGATCAATATTAATTATAATTATTTTACAACTTTTTGTCTCCCGTCATAGTAACGCGCGTACAATTTGTTTTTACCGCGTTCAACTTACGGTCCCCTTGTTGGTTCATAAAATACATAATATGTGGCGCTGCTTTCATTTTAATGATAAGGTAGGGATTTACAATAGTGTGATACGCAACACCTCCCCCCTTATTAACAAAGAAGATGGTTCGAAGAAAGCATCTTCTTTGCTGTGCTGTAAATATTTCTAACTATCCGTAATTTAGGGTGTTATTGTTCCGTAGTGATAATCAATGCGAAAATTTATTCATTAAGTCTAATGTGTGCTAATTTTAATTTGTTTGCGTGAACTATTTTACTTTTGTTTACATTCTTTTCAATTTCGACTGTTCGGTCACTAAACACGTTAACAATTTTGTATGGTCCTAGCCATTCCTGATCAAATTTGGATGTCTGTGGTTCCTTCAGCAAATATACAAAGTCATCTTTGTGAAAATTACGAGGGTTTATGTTCTTATCGTACAGCAATTTACTTTTTTGTTTAGCTTTTATTAAATTTTGTGCAGCTGTTGTCTGAAGGTTAATAATTTTGTTAAATAAGTTATCAAAATAGTCTGAGAATGTTCGTGAATTATCATCTTGCGGAAAACTGGAAGGTATATTCGCTTTTGTACCAAAAACCAATTCATGGGGACTAAACCCAGTAGATTCATGCACTGAGGTGTTATACGAAAAAATGGCGAATCTAATCCAATCATCCCAGTCTGTTTCGGTACAGTAATGTTTCAGATAATCTATAAAGACCCTATGGGCTCGTTCTAATGAACCTAAAGATTGCGGATGGAAAGCTGTGGAATTAATTCTTTGAATTTTAAATATCCTACAAAAATTTTGAAGAATTTTACTTGTAAAATTCCTACCCTGATCAGTATGTATAGATCGAGGACAGCCAAATCTACTTATAAAATTTTCTGCGAATGCAGTAGCAACTGTTACAGAATCTATTGCAGTCAAAGGTATTGCATCAGAATACTTTGTTAAATTATCCTGGATGGTTAATAAATATCTGTTTCCTTTTTTGTTATAGATAATGGTCCCACAATATCTAGTTGCACTTTATCAAAAGCCTTTTCTGGGGTGTCTGTTATTTTCATTGGTTGTTTAGTTTTTGCCGAAAGCATTTTATTTTTTTGACACTGATGGCACGTTCTGACAAAATTTACAATTTCTTTCCTCATTCTTGGCCAGTAAAAATCTGATCTTATTCTCTTATAAATTTTTGTTATACCCTGATGGCCCCCTATTACAGATTCATGATATTCCTTTATGATGTCTAATCTCCTAGTTTCATCTGGAATAATAATTTAATAATTTTGCCTGTACAAATGGTAACAATATATTCCGAAGAATTTAATACTTTTCCGAGAAGATTTCTAATCACTTCCCATTCAATGGGGTCTAAATTATTTCCATTCTGAGAAATACTGATGGACTTTATTTTAAGAGCATCCATTAATTCTTTCAAAGTAGAAAAACAAGAGGCAATATCCTTGAGAAATGGTCTAACATTATGAGTACGTTTAAAAAATAAATGAAAAATGGAATGTTTCATACCGGGAAAAATCATTGTATCACCAACATCAAAATTATACTGTTGCATCATATCTGTTGGAATTTTGTTTCGAATTAACAATTCTTTACTCACATTGGAGACTATTTCATGATCTAAAGTAAAAAAATGGATCAAATTATCTTGACGCATGTAAATATGATCTTTTGTTTGTAAAAAGGTAGGTTTTGATGAATGAGAGGTGTTTGAATTTTCAACGCTAGCATCAGTAGCCATGATTTTAACATTGGGTTTATTGACAATTATATTTTGATTAGGAGTTCGGATCGTATCCCGTGCACAATGATCATTAGAAAGAGCAGAAGAACCGGCACCAGGACAACTGAATGTCCAATAGCCAAAGGAAAGACCGGCACCAGGACAACTGAATGTCCAATAGCCAAAGGAAAGACCGGCACCAGGACAACTGAATGTCCAATAGCCATTAGAAAGAGTAGAAGAGAAACCGGCACCAGGACAACTGAATGTCCAATAGCCATTAGAAAGAGTAGAAGAATCTTGTGCACATCTCTGGGTATAGGTTAAAAATGGAAACCAGACAGAGCCAGGACTTGGACCAACTGATCCACTTTCCTCTAACGGAAGGGTTCCAGGGGAATCACCTTTGACCAATTGTTTACCGAGTAGAGGTAGGTTCACAGTGTTTACTCGATCCGAATTCCCTCCACTAAAGTCTACTTTTTCCTCAACACTTACGGAATTAGTTTCCTTTTCCTTATTAGGAGTTTCAATTTGGCAATACATAGTAAAAACTGATGCTATCTTTTTATCTAAATGAGTATCCTCATTCACTACAGAATCCACAACTGGTAAATCGCTGCCGGCAGCAATCACCCTTTGAGGACGCTTCGAACTTGGACAAGAAGATGAAAATGAAGGTGAAGATGATAATGCTTCAGAAGTGGTGTCAGACACTGTAATTTGTTTGATTGGATTCCTAGATAATGCATCAGCATTAGAATTAACTTTTCCAGGTTTATAAACAATTTCATAATCATATTCATTGAGTTTGATGCGCCATCTCATAAGTTTTGATGTTGGATCTTTGGTATTGTGCAGCCAAATAAGAGGACGATGATCTGTGACCAATGTAAAACGTTGACCGTACAAATATGGCCGGAAATGCTGAACAGCGAAAATAATTGCTAACATTTCTTTCTCTATTGTTGAGTAATGTATCTCAGTCTGATTAAGAGTTCGGGATGCATAAGCTACTGGAAGATCTTTTCCAATGGTACCTTGACTTAAAACAGCACCAAGAGCATAGTTTGATGCATCTGTAGTTACCAGAAAACCTTGTGAAAAGTCAGGAAATTGAAGTAATGGTTCTGAAGATATGATATCCCGCAATGTTTCAAAAGCAGTTTGTGCCTTTGTGTCCCAAATAAAATGTATGTCGTTTTTCAAAAGCTGAGTAAGTGGTTTTGCAATTTTAGCCATATCCCGAATAAAACGTCTATAATATCCTACCAACCCTAAAAATTGTTTCAGCTTTTGGGAATGATCTTTTAACGAACTGGCATAAATCACAATATCATCCATGTAGACAAATAAATCAATACCCTGCAAACCAGAAAGAATCAAGTCCATGCAGCGTTGAAAGGTTACAGGTGCATTCTTTAATCCAAAAGGCATTCGGCTAAATTCAAAATGACCCCTAGGTGTGGAAAAAGCAGTTTTAGGTTGCGAATGTGGATGTACAGGAATTTGATGAAACCCAGAAGCTAAATCCAGAGTACTAAAATACTTTGCACCTCCTAATTGATCTAGGATTTCTGTTATATTTGGAAGAGGGTAAGCATCATTTATGGTTTTTTCATTCAATTTCCTATAATCAATTACCATTCTCCAACGGGGTTTTCCTGAATCGTCAGACTTCTTTGGCACTATCCAAACTGGAGAGTTATACGGAGAAATTGATTCATGTATAATATTATTCTTAAGAAGAGAATCGACCTGTTTCTGAATTTCATCCTTATGTATTTGTGGAAATCTGTATTGTTTGGTTTTGATTGGAAGTTCATCAATGGTATTTATAATGTGAGATGCTGAATTAGTAAAACTTAATTTATCAGTTGGTAAGTAGAATTGGAATGAGAATTCATTTATTATTTTTAAAAGATTTGTTTTCTCCGTTTCATTAAGATGATCTAATTGAAGTGACTTTATTAATTGGGTAAATCGTATAGATCTTTGAGTATCCGATTGTGCATTACATAAATTTGGATTTTCATTTCCTGCTGAAGGTGAAGATGGACATTTAACTTGAAATTCTTCTAATTCAATTTCAGGTATTTTAAGTGACACTGGTTCTGTAGTAATATTAATACCAAAAGTTTTAACCAGACCTTTCTCCTGTGTAACTAAGACTTCTCCAATAAAAGTTCCAAGAGGAGTATCCAATTTCCTAATGTAGCCACTATGAGGCGAAGAATTTTTTACCGGAATAGTAATTAACACTTTAGCCCTAGGAGGCAAAATAACTGAAGAAACGCGTTCTAATGGAATTTCATCATCTCCAATTTGAAAAATGTTAGGTAAATTATCATGAAAATTTAAGGTTATTTCTTGACTTTCCAGAAACGGTATTCCCAATATTCCTGTTTGTTTAATTTGAAAATCATCATCTATTATTTGAAACCTAACTTCAACATTACGTATCAGAATAATAATTTCTCCTAATGTTAATATTGACCCAGCTTCTATTCCACTAAGCCTACAAATAACTTCTTTGTTTACAGATATACCTTCCGGAATTCCTTCCCTTTTTAATAAATTAATCTGACATCCAGAATCGACCAAGAAAGAAATCGATCTTTTAGGAAAAATTTCATGAGGTAAAATTACTACTGGCAATTGCCCAATTCTTGCAGTATGCAAATTAAAGTTTATTGTCCTGGTTTGGCGCGAGCAATTAATGGTTCGGATCGCGAATCTGATATATCCTCTACTTCAAAATTTGTCATTTTATATTTACGGATACGTCTACTTTTTTCAAAACCTGTTCTATATGGAGGCATTTTTAAAATAGTTTGATGATCCGCTGTTCCGATGATCTGATGATCCGTGGTCTGATGAGCTGATGTTCCGTGGTCCGATGATCCGACGATCTGCTGCTTCGATGCTCCGATGCTCCGATGCTCCGATGCTCCGACGCTCCGATGATCCGACGATCCGATGGTCTGACGATCCGATGATCCGATGGTCCGTGGTATGGGGATTTGACGATCTGGTGGTCCGATGATTTGATAATCCGATGTTCTCGAAGTGACGGTGTGGCGAGTGTGCGTGTGGTCAACAGGATAGCTTGCACGGCCGCTGTTACCACTCTCTTCGATATTCACCCTCGCTCCTGGGGAAACCGTGCGAAAACCCAGAAGGAAGAGTTCGCACCTCACCTCGAACCCTCAGAAATTCTTCGATGACCCTCTCTTTTTGGGATATCCCACCGCTGTCACCAAATTTGTTGCGTGGCCCTTTAGGGATTTTCTTTAAAGAGGGTGGGTTACTTCCCGTGGAAAGTAAGAACTCTCCACAAATAATGAGGGATTCTTCTTTTGTAACGTTTTAAATCAGGAAATAAAGTACAATTTCTTAGAACAGCTTTATAGTATATTTTCACTCCTGGCAACTCGAGATCAATATTAATTATAATTATTTTACAACTTTTTGTTTCCCGTCATAGTAACGCGCGTACAATTTGTTTTTACCGCGTTCAACTTACGGTCCCCTTGTTGGTTCATAAAATACATAATATGTGGCGCTGCTTTCATTTTAATGATAAGGTAGGGATTTACAATAGTGTGATACGCAACAAAAGTAAGATACTCGATCAACAAAAGTCCGGCCGAAAAGGTAGGAATTCACACCAATTCGCATGCATATCGCAAGGCCCCCAGATTAGAAGCAGTCGGTAAATTCCGGCAAACATCTTGGATAATTAATGGAAATAAATAAAAAAGGAAATCCAGCACAAAATAATAATTTATTCATATAACTCTTAATAATACAGACAGATACAATGTAAAATTAAATGAAAAAATTAGGTATGCATGAGGGTTAGAAATATTTGAAACCAATATAAGGAAAGTACAGAGACCTGTAAAACACACAAATAAAAACTTCAATATACCAATCGAGAGCAATATTATGTAGAATAATGAAAAATGTAAATATGGGAACAACAATCGCGAAGTAGGGCAAAACCATAAACAGGACTTAAGCTGAAAAAAGGCGAAATGTAACTATAAAACCCCTCTTTTTCTTCTCTTTACTATCAAAAGAACTAGAAGTGAATAATTGTTAATAATAACTTTCCAAATATGCAACTTAAATGCAAGAGATAAGCAAACACGATACTCATGAATAATAATAAATGTAAAACTAGTTTCGCGAAACTGGCAAAAACCACTAGAACCTTAATTTGAAACTTTTAACCGAACCAATTAATAAAAAGAGACCGAATAAACCGAGTAAATAACTAATCTTTCTCTAATTACTTGGCTTACGGAACATAAAACTGAGATAATCAATTCAATCCGCAGACAGATACAAAAGAATAACGCATAAATAACCCAAAAACAGGACTTATAAAAACGGTCACTAGTCGCGAATCCGAAACCACGCTTAACCTATTTTGCTGAAATCGGTCGGCACATATAATCCAAATGTAAAATACATCGAATAAGGATCCCTAGCCAATCATTATTATTCGGGAAGAAATTTAATTAAACACGGGAAAGATGAAATGCAATAGAAAGCATTTAGAATTAGAAGGAGTAATAAGTTAAGAATCCAGAACTGCCAATATAAATCATGGAACAAAATATAAAACCATCACAATAAAGGACCAACATGCATACCTAACATAGATCAACCTTAACCTTAACAAACATAAAAGATATATCAACACCGACGGGAAGGCCTTGCAAATCAATGGAAAAAATAGTATAGAAAATTGCATGAAAAATTCTTGTCCATACCATGTACTGTTCTATGACTATATACCATGCAAAAGCTTTTCTATAAAGGGTCTAGCAGGATAAGGGGGTCAAAAGTGCCCTTGAAGCTATTTTATTCCACGATGCGTCATTCGATAGGTAACCATAAGAAACCATTGTACACAAATTTTTAATCCGATAGCTTGACCGGGAGGGTAGTTATGGGGTAAATTCGAAAAACCAGTTTTTGCCTCATTTCCACCACTTAATGATGTGTAAAAATGTCGAAAAAATTCTGACACATTCTAAACATGATTGCACACGTTAGGAATGATTTTCAGATTCTTCCGTTGGAAGTGCCGCGCGCAAAAAATCAAAAACGACAAAAAAATGGGAAAAATGTAGATTTTGCATTGAAATCTTCGAGACACAATTTTTAAATAATTCCTGTAAGTACCTGATGTATCCATTAATATGCTCAATTTTTTTAATATTTTTTTGATATGGTGCAACACTGTCGGAAAAATCAAAAACCGATTTCTGGGACGCATTTCGGGCTGAAACGCGATCAGTGTTTGCTATCATTGCATTATTTTAATTCAGTATGTTCATTTTATTACCTTCAATGTCTCTGAATACGAAAAAATACGTGTTAAGGAAGAGAATCAAGAAAATAAAGTAAATTGTTAATTGTATGCTCCTTATATGCTAGAACTTTGAACCTTCCTTCAAGAGATGAGATGGCGCAGTGGGTAGAGTGTCTGCCTGTGGAACCGCTGGAAACTTTTTGTCGCGGGTTCGAATCCCCATGGGGGACTTAATTTTTTTTCTGTAATTTTTTTTTTTAAATTATTAAACACATAGCAATAATCAATAGTCGCTTTAAGGTGATTCACAGATATTTTTATGTCTTCAAAAAATATAAAACCAGCACGAAAATAATCATACGGTATGATTTTCCTAGTTATGCCATATTTTGCAATTATTAGTATTTTCAAACATTTTGTATGCTTAATAGATATTGGTTTATTATACTGCATGAAAATATATGTTAAATAATGAAGGGACATAATATTATATCTTGGAAAGTTATAACAAAGAGGAGGAAGGCAGAGTTTCTTCCTTTCTATAGATTATAACTTTTCATGATCCTTTTACATTTAACATACATTTTCAAATGTCTTAATAAATCGATGTTTATTCAATATACGAAATGTTTAAAAGTACTAGTAATCGCAAATCGTGGCATTATTAAAAACAGTAGATATAATTATTTTTAGAAATATTTGTGAAACACCTTAAAGTGACTATTGATTATTGCTGTGTTTAATAATTTAAAAAAAAAAAATTACAGAAAAAAAAATTAAGTCCCCCATGGGGATTCGAACCCGCGACAAAAAGTTTCCAGCGGTTCCACAGGCAGACACTCTACCCACTGCGCCATCTCATCTCTTGAAGGAAGGTTCAAAGTTCTAGCATATAAGGAGCATACAATTAACAATTTACTTTATTTTCTTGATTCTCTTCCTTAACACGTATCTTTTCGTATTCAGAGACATTGAAGGTAATAAAATGAACATACTGAATTAAAATAATGCAATGATAGCAAATACTGATCGCGTATCAGCCCGAAATGCGTCCCAGAAATCGGTTTTTGATTTTTCCGACAGTGTTGCACCATATCAAAAAAATATTAAAAAAATTGAGCATATTAATGGATACATCAGGTACTTACAGGAATTATTTAAAAATTGTGTCTCGAAGATTTCAATGCAAAATCTACATTTTTCCCATTTTTTTGTCGTTTTTGATTTTTTGCGCGCGGCACTTGCAACGGAAGAATCTGAAAATCATTCCTAACGTGTGCAATCATGTTTAGAATGTGTCAGAATTTTTTCGACATTTTTACACATCATTAAGTGGTGAAAATGAGGCAAAAACTGGTTTTTCGAATTTACCCCATAACTACCCTCCCGGTCAAGCTATCGGATTAAAAATTTGTGTACAATGGTTTCTTATGGTTACCTATCGAATGACGCATCGTGGAATAAAATAGCTTCAAGGGCACTTTTGACCCCCTTATCCTGCTAGACCCTTTCCCATAAAACTACGGAAAGTAACAAGAACCCCCCTAACAAGTTGGAAAACGAAAAATAAACTCAAAAAGTCAGACGATCGCACACTTGAAAGTTGGGACGATTTATAATTTTGACGCGCAGCTAGGCGAGAACGAAAACCCCTCGGCCCTAAGGGTGCATGAGAAGAACCTTGCCTGAGTGCAGTATAAACGTGATGCTCATCAGACCCATATTCAAACAAAAACGAGCAACCGGGACCACCCAAATATCCATCCGCGAAATAGCAATTAGAACTATTATCCATAAAATCAAAAACATAAGTCCCTAAAAAATCAATCAAAAAAATATGACAAACGCAAAACTATGTACCCAGCATATACTCTGACAATTCCGAATCCTCCTAGCCCAATAATATATTTTGGAAAACTACCCTAGGTCAAGGGAAGGAGACGAGATTCTAATAATAAACCTTTACGCACATATAGATTCACAACAAAAATAGTAATTAGTTATAAAATATATAAATTCAACTCAACCCACATGATTATTAAGAACCAACAAGTATTTATGAAAAAACTATCTAAAACCAAAATCATAATAAATAGTATAATAAAGCATATAATGGAAACCCCTCCCAAACGTAATAGACAAAGGCTAGACCCAGAAGCGCGGTAAGCAGGCCCGGCAGGCCCTAAATTCAAAACTCGTAAAAATCCACCTGCTTTAACCATATTAAAATGCGATACCCTAACTTAATCAAAGAACTATCGAAACCAACCACCACATAGGAAAGGGAGTTAAGAATACGACCTAATTTATCAAAAACTAATGTATAATCCCCCACTAGTACCCTTGGGGACTTACAATCATTATATCATCATAATATCACGGCCCCCAGGACTCCAGTGGCAAGGCCCCGCGAAAACTTTCCTCACAGGATAAAAACTAATAGAAGGATAGAATAGGCAAAAGAGGGAATACAAAGGACCTAGCTAGATAGAATACGGATAAGAGCGAACAATTCGGAACATAGACTCGGGGGCAACAAAAAAAAAAAAAAAAAAAATTGCGAAGTTCTCAAATAACCCTCTTGATTGAAACTCCGAAAGTTGCGCGAGCCATAGGGAGGAGTAATTAAAAATAGATTAATTATTCCCGACTACAAAACTAAACTAATAGACAAAAGGTACGATTTACCGCGCAATAATAAGAGTAGTTAGAAGTGAACCGGGAATATATCTTTAGAAGGAAAGAAAGGGAAAAAGGAGAAAAGAAATATAGGCAACGACCCCCGAACAAACGACAAGCCCGTCGCAAAGGTAGGAATTATTACGGCATAACTTATATGCACTCTTAGAACTACAATTAGAAAAAAACAAAATCTGCAAGACCTCCCTGTCAAAGCCGAAGGGATTATAAATAAAACCAAGTACGAACTTATATCCGGTGATTATAATCATAGAGGATTCGGGCTACTAATATTAAAACGCATAGTAACAATAAAAGAGTTAAATCGGTAAAATTGAATATTCTTAAACAGGAAACTAGACTCGGGACTAAATCTAAACCCGCGCTAGATCTAACAGATAGGTCAAACTGAATGAGAAAATGATGAAATATATAAGATGCAAAAACCATGTGAATTCAACCCTGATCGGAATACATGATAAAAATCAAATAAGAAAAAAATAAATTCGATATAATTAACCTAAAAAGCTGAATACAATTAGATATAAAGCCTATAAAAATCAAAGCACTCAAGTACTAAATATAACAAAAATAGAAGAGATAACGATCACTAATATCAGCCTCGGGCATAGAAAGTACGCATGAAATAAGAGGACTAGGAGACAAGCGGGGGAGCAATCCAAGATGTCCGCGAAAACCTCGAAAAGACCGATTAACAGGGCGATAGACGCGGCAATAGGCTTATATGACAAATCGCGATTCAAATCAAAGAGTAAAAATAAAAGTCGATTTACATATTAGTAAAACCTGAGCTAGGATTAACAAGGTGCTAGACGTGGCAATAGGCCTATACGACTAATCGCGATTCGAATCAAAAGATTAAAAACAAAAAATTGACTTACATATTAGTAAGATCTGAGCTAACTGTCAAAAAAGCGACTTAAAGGAAGAAGTGCGCGACTCGGAAGTATAGATAATATGCAACTATAGTCTACGGGGTAATTGAAAGTAGTATATATCCACAAAAAACTAGAGATCGGACTTAAGAATCAACTATTTTGAAATATAACGTGAAATCAATATATCCAAACAGAATTCACAAAAAGTTTAATTTGATCGGAAATATACTAGAAGTCGAATTAAGTGCGCGAATTAAAGTAAGGTGATATAGCGACATGAAGCTAGGGAATTTGAACGAGCAAATAAGAGCAATACAAGAAAGTAAGATACTCAATTAACAAAAGTCCGGCTGAAAAGGTAGGAATTCACACTGATTCACATACACAACACAAGGCCCTCAGATAAGATACAGTAGGTAAAACTTGATAAAAATCCTGGATAATCAATGGAGATAAATATAAAAAGGAAATCCAGCACAGAATAATAACTTACTCATAAAACTCTTAACAATACAGACAAACGCAACGTAAAATTAATAGAGAAAATTAGGTATGCATGAGGGTTGGAAATATATGTTGAAACCAACATAAGGGAAATACAGAGAATGGTATACCACACAAATAAAGCTTCAATATATCAATCGAGAGTAATATTATGTGGAATAATGAAAAATGTAAATATAGGAACAACAATCGCGAAGTAAGGTAAAACCATAAACAGAACTTAAAGCGGAAAAGGGCGAAACGTAAATATAAAACCCCTTCTTTTTCTTCTCTCCAATATCAAAAGAACTAGAAGTGAATAATTGTTAACAATTACGTCCCAAATAAGCAAATTTAAATGCAAGAGATAAGCAAACACGATAAACATGAAGAATAATATATGCAAAACTAGTGTCGCGAATCCGATAAAAACCATTAGAACCTTAACTTAAAATTTTTAATCGAATCAACTAATAAAAAGAGACCGAATAAATCGAGCAAATAACTAATCTTTCTTTATTCATCTGGCTCACGAAACATATAATTGTGACAATCAACCCAATCCGCAGACAGAGACAAAAGAATAATGCATAAATAACCTAAAAACCATGACTCATAAAAATGGTCACTAATCGCGAATCCATGACCACGCTCAATCTATCTTGCTAAAATCGGTCGACACATATAACCAAATGTAAAATACATCGAATAGGGATCCCTAGCCAATCATTATTATCCGGGAAGAAATTCAATTAAACACCGAAAAAGACGAAATGCAATAGAAAGTGTGTTGAGAATTAGAGGGAATAATAACTTAAGAATCCAGAACTGCCAATATAGAATCACGGAACAAAATATAAAACCATCATAATAAGGAACCAACATGCATATCTAACACAAAACAACCTTAACCCTAACAAACACAAAAATATTTCAACACCGACGGGAAGGCCTTGCAAATCAATGATAAAAAGTAGTGTAGAAAATTGCAGGAAATAGTCTTGTCCATACCATGCATTGTTTTATGACTACATACTACGCAAAAAGCTTTTCTATGAATCCCCCATGTTCATCTAAAAAACTATAATAAAAAAAAAAAAAAAATTAAAAATTAGAACAAATAGATCACACTAGAGTCAAAGAGTAAAAATACGGAAAGTAACAGGAACCCCCTTAACAAGCTGGAAAACGGAAAATAAACTCATAAAGTCAGTTGATCGCACACTTGAAAGTTCGGACGATTTATGACGTTGACGCGCAACTAGGCGAGAACGAAAACCCATCGGCCCTAAGGGTGCATGAGAAGAACCTTGCTCGAGCGCAGTTCAAATAAGATGCTCACCAGACCCAAATTTAAATAAAACAAACATCCGGGACCACCTAAATATCCAGCCGCGAAATAATAACCAGAACTATTATCCACAAAATCAAAACACGGATCCCTAAAAAACAATCAAAAAGAAACATGACAGACACAAAACTACGCACTCAGCATATACTTCGACAATACCGAATCCTCCCAGTCCAATAATATAGTTTGCAAAGCTACCCTAGGTCAAGAGAAGGATACGAGATCCTAATAATAAATCCTTACACATACATAGATTCACAACAAAAATAATAAGTAGTTACAAAATATAATTCCAACTCATCTTTCATAATCATTAAGAACCAACAAGCACCTATGAAAAACTATCTAAACCAAATCATAATAAATTGCGTAATAAAGCATATAATGGAAACCCTTCCCATACGTAATAAACAAAGACTAGGCCCAAACGCGCGGTAAGTGGGCCTGACAGGCCTTAAATTCAAAACTCATAAAAATTTCTACTTACTCTAACCATATTAAAATGCGAAACTCTAATCTATTTAAAAAACTATAGAATTTGACCTTTTCATAAGAAATGTCTTAAGAGTAAGAGCTAATTTACCAAAAATTAATCTACAATTCTCCACCACTACAGCAATAACTCACATGCACTTCTAGAATAACAATTATATAAAAACAAAAGCTGCAGGACCTCCCTACTAAAAATTGAAAAGGACTATAAAACAAATTCAAGTACGAACTTATACTCGGTAAATATAATCCTAGAGGACGCGGGCGTTACCAATACCAAAATACATACCAACAATAGTGAAACAAACTGGTAAATCTGAATAACCTTAAATAAGACATTAAAACCTGGGATTAACCCCAAACCCGCGCTAGATCCGAAAACCTAATAGAAAAATCAAATCGAATGAATAAAGGACGAATTAAACAAGCTGTAAAACCAAGAGAATTCAATCCGATCGGAATATTCAATACAAATCAAACAAGATAAAGAGAAATATGATATAACTAACCTAAAAATCGAGTATAAGTAGTTACAAAACCCGTAGTTGAAACTAACATAAGGAAAGCACAGAGACCTGTAAACCACACAAACAAAACTACAAAAAGCCAATTGAAAGTAATATTGTACGGAATACCGGAAAAGTGAAAATATAGGAACAACAGCCGCGAAGTAAGGTAGAATCACGAATATGACCTAAGCTGAGTAAGGCGAAATGTAACTATAAAATCCCTCCTTTTACTTCTCCTCACTATCAAAAGAACTAGAAGTGAATATCTGTTAATAATGGCTTCCCAAAAACGCAACTTAAACGCAAGAGATAAGCAAACACGAGAACCATGAATTATAATAAATGCTAAAAATAATTCCACGAAATCAATAAAAAACCAATTAGAACCTTAACTTAAAACTTTTAATTGAATCAACTAATAAAAAGAGACAGATAAACTGAACGAAAATAAATTTTTCTAAGTACCTGGCTTAAGGAACATAAAACTGAGATAAACATTTCAATATGCAGATAGAGACATAAGAATAACGCATAAATAACCTAAAAACCATGACTCGTAAAAATGATCATTAATTCGCGCGCCCGAAACCATGCTTAACCTATTTTGCCGAAATCGGTTGGTACATGTAAACTACATCGAATAGGGATCCATAGCCAATCATGAATACCCGGGAAGAAATTTAACTGAACACGAAAAAGATGATATACAAATGAAAGTATGCTTAGAATTAGAAGGAATAATAATTTAAGAATCCAGAACTGCCAATATAAAATTATGAAACAAAATATAAAGCTACCATAATAAAGGACCAACATGCATACCTAAAATAGAATACTCTTAACCCTAACAAACATAAAAGATATATCAACACGGACGGGAAGGTCTTACAAATCAATGAAAAAGTAGTGTAGAAAATTGCATAAAATAGTCTTGACCATACCAAATATTGCATAATTGTATATCATGTAAAAGCCCTTCTATGATTTACCCATGTCCACCTAAAAAATCAAAAAACTAAAAATAATCAGAACAAATAGATCACATCAGAAATAAAGAGTAAAACTACGGAAAGAAATAGGAACCCCCTTAACAAATTGGAAAACGAAATATAAACTCAAAAGACAGACGATCGTACACTTGAAAGATCGGACGATTTATAACATTGACGCGCAGCTAGGCGAGAACGGAAAACTCTCGGCCCTAAAGGTACCTGAGAAGGACCTTACCCGAACACAGTACAAACGTGATGCTCACCAGACCCAAATTTAAATAAAACGAACAACCGGGACCACCCAAATATCCATCCGCGAAATAACATTAGAACTATTATCCAAAAATTAAAACACGGGGCCCCCAAAAAAATAATCAAAAATAAGACAAATACAAAAGCATGTACTCAGTATACACTTCGACAATATCGAACCCTCCCAGTCCAATAATATATTTTGGAGAACTGTCCTAGGTCAAGGAAAGGATACGAGATTCTAATAATAAATCCTTACGCATATATAGACCCACAACAAAAATAGTAATTAGCTACGAAATATAAACCCAACTCATTCTTCATGATCATTAAGAACCAACAAGCATTTATGGAAAACTATCCAAAACCAAAATCATAATAAACCGTATAATAAAGCATATAACGGAAACCCCTCCCATACGTAACAATCAAAGGCTGGGCACAGATACGCGATAAGTAGGCCTGGCAGGCCCTAAATTCAAACTAACAAAAAAAAAAAAAAATTTCTATCTGCTTCAACCATATTAAAACGTGATACCCTAATCTTCTTAAAAAACAATAGAATCCGACCAATACATAGGAAATGACTTAAGAACATGAACTAATTTATCAGGAATTAATTTACAATCCCCCACTACCACAGTAATAATTTACATGCACTTCTAAGATAATTAAAAGCAACACGTAACCGCGAAATCTAAAAAGAAGGAACCTAAGAATTAATTAACCGGAAATATAATGCAAAAACAAATCATCTAATTAGAAATCACAAAGAATTATTAATCAATCAAGAATTTAATAAAGAAATGCAGAACTTACCTGAGTACGCGAACTAAAATTATGAAGAACTACAAATACGAAATAAAATAAGAAAAGATGCCAGATCTAAAAAGAAACGACTGAAAACGCGGGAACTCACATAGATGTACTTACATCCACAAAATGCAAGGTCACCCGATAAAAGGCGATTGATAAAACCCCTGTTCGTACCGAATCTCAGATAAACAATATTCATCAGAAATTAATTCTAACATCATAAGCAGATGCAGTATAGGAAGTAAGAAATTAGAGCTCTTGATATCGGTAAAATTAGCACAGAAACGTATAAAAAGAACCTAGATTCAAAAAGTAATAATAGCAATACTGGCATAACCAAACGAAAACGACAAATCCTCGGCCCCAAGGACGATGAGAGAAGGGACCCACCCGAGAGCCATAAACGTGACACCTACCAGACCCAAACTTAAATAAAAACGAACAACCGGACCACCCAAATACACATCCGTGAAACAACAATAGGAAACATTAAAAAATTTCATAAATAAAATCAGAAGCTAGAGTAAGGGCATCTAAATAACCAAGAATTAATAAGATGAATAACTAAACAAATAGCATACTTCCCGATGATTCTGAATCCTCCGGGTCCAATAATTTATCCTACAAAACCCTTCCAGATTAAGAAAAGGATATGGGATTATAGCATATAACCTTATAGATAAACAACCACTCACAACAAAAATTATTAGATAATTATAGGACACAAATGTACCCTAATAATCACGAGTATTAGGACTCAATGCAATTTATAGAATTAAATCCAAAAGGAGTTTACAAGATAGATAAAAGCAGGGAGCTTAAGATATACTCAGGTAAAAATTTAATATGAAACCAGTATAACTGAGTAGAATTCATAACGCAAACCGCCTAATGCCAGACAAACGCACATGTGAAAAACCGAACGGATTATAACGTCGACACGCAACTAGGCGAGAACAAAAAACCCCCCAGTCCCAAGGGCGCTGGAAAAAGCTCTACAAGCTCACCGTACAAACGTGATGCTAAACAGACCCAAGAACTAAAAATGAAAAACCGGGACCACCCAAATACTCACCCGCATGCTAATAACTAGAAGCACTAAAAAACCAAAAACTTTACTCAGTCAATTAATCCTCCCACCGGCCAATTAACATGAACATTTCACCTTCACAATGGGTTCCATATAGGTAAATTTACTAATAAACATACTTACTCATGCTAGCTAAAATCAAGTCATCTCTTCTATACTAAAAAGTAGAATTACATCAGGAAACAAGAAAAATCGGTATTCATAAAATAGAAGCTGAACAAATAACAGATCAATATAAATTAAGACCCCTGATTAAGACCCGGCAGGTAATTGGCATTTAATTAGACTAACACCGTAAATGAGCATAAATAAGCAAAAAACGACAGTACACATAGGAAAATTACATCCCACATTATCAAAAAAGATGAATCTCAAGAATAATATTTGCAAAATCCTTTCCGTTTGTCACTAACCTAATAAGTAAACCCAAGTTTCCAAAAAATAAATAGTTCACTCAAATATTATAATATATACATAAAATAAATAAACGGGTAAAAGCTTTAAACAAATAGAACCCTATTAGTTAATTATAAGAAATAAAGAGCATAGTCACATGAAAAAGTCAACATCAACGGCACTAATAACATCCCAACAATACATTCACAAACACAACCCTTGTTTCACTCTGATAAATACCCTTACACACATATAATACATTCTCAAACACAGGCCTATGACATAGCCGTCAAATAAGAAGCGCAACTATGTGTCTATGCACTCTAATTTTACAAATTAACAACCGGTAAAAATTATGTAAGCTTGCTCGCTTAAGAAACTATCAGCTGTACTCTTGCCATAACAATTAAATCAACCTACTTTAATTAAAAATAAGTTGGACAACCAAAATACAAACCGTCATAAACAAGGGAACCTCGAAATTCAGCCTTAATCACAGATATACTCACAAATACTTACCCATAATAATAAATGAGAATTAAAAGGTAAGGTCTTCCACCCCTAAAAACCTGGTAATAATACCAAACAACAATCAAAATCGAAATAAAAAATGCAAGGACCCTGTATTCACTAAATAAATAAAATGTGAACCTTCCAAAGCCAAAGGAATAGACGTCTATAAGAAATATTTGGCTTAAAATCCCGCCGACCCTAAAAATTACCATAAGGTAAGCGTACACGCGAATCACCCTACAGCAAGGACAAACAGACCCTAATAAAAATGGGTAAACGGACCCATATGCCCACCCAAAAGTCGGAATCGGGAAATAAGCAGGTAATAGGAAGATATAGAGGAGCCTTCGCACAATTAGAACAAAACCTTAGTAAAATCCAGCAATCACTATTAGTCGCGAATAAGACCCTTTCCGCCCCAAAAAAAATCAAACGCCTAACGAATAATTTAAAACTCCACCTATGAAAACTAAGCAAACACGGTAAAATCTCAAACATATAAATATTCAAGCAAGCAAAAAAGAATCAAAATCACGAAGAAATAAAGCTAGAATCCCAAACAAACAAACATATAACCAATTTAATAAAAGTTAGAGCCAACTATAAAATAAGAAATGGGAAGATAAAAATTTTAATCTTATAGAACCAATCACTACAAGGGGTATTAGATTAGAATATGGAACAATCTAACAATCACAACATTTTAAGCAATGGATAAAGACCCCCGGTACTCATAAAGAAGACAAACCCTGTGGGGAGGGGAGGGAAGGAGAGAGGAAGAAGGAAAACTCAAAAATACCCTCTGAACCTCACATATTTTCTTTCTCTCTCCCTCATCATGCTACTAGCCTCTCTCCCTGAACCGGATCAACCTCAATCACCTATATTCTTCCTAACTTCCCCCCTAAAAGGAATCATACCAAAAAACTATTTCCTAACATCCCACAGCCCCCTTGAGAATAATCACAACCCCACCCTCCTCTCCCGCCTGGCTACCTTACATATAATCTCTCCCCACTCCCTCCTCAACACCCATGGCTAAAATAAGGATGAAATAAAAAGACGTATATACACCCATCGGCCAACACATTACTAATAAATGAACGAATATAACAATAAAACGACCTTCAGAATGACCACCTGCGAAAATATTCCCCAAAAACCGAATGGTAACAGGAAACTCTATAAACACACACTTACCTGAAATACTAACAATAACTGAAGAAAAACGAAAGATCCCCTCGGGTAAAATTAAACGTAGCAAATGCATACCTAACCGATCAGATAATCAAAAGGCATATTGGAATAAAACCCCTCACACCCATAGGCTAACTAATCCTATAGCTATACGGAGAAAATCTAACATACACCGAATATAAATAAGAAACAAACAGGATTCATACAACATAGAATACATAACGGAATTATTTTCGCTCAAAATCCAATCAACTCTAGCTGACAAACAGGAACTTGGAACCTATAAAATAAGCTTAATGCAAGGTATTCGCGGACTGTCTTGGATCTGCCTGATCCAATAATTTATTCTGGAGAACCCTCCTAGGAACAGGTAAAGATGCAGGACCCAACCGGCGAATGCCTTGCAATGTCCATAAACTCACCCCCAGTGTCCCATTTAAGCCGGTCACGGAAGCGTAGCAATTAAAAACAAACAAATAAAAATTAACCAATAATCCAAAATCAATAATAATTTGAGCCAAATAAGATAAACAATCAACTAAGCAACCATCACGCCCATTGGTCTATAAACAGAACTAACAAACTGAACAAAAAAGAGAAAAACTAAGTGACAGCAATAAAACATGAACATAAATAATCCATTAAAATTCTAAATTAGATACGTAAACATATAAAAAATGATCATCATTGATACAAGAAAGGGCTCGCGCCCATACTAATAGCAAAACTATAATAAATTAACAATCATACAATGAAACTATTATTTAATGACCTACAACTATGTTAATACACCTAAGAAAACGAAATAATAAAGGGAAGTAACACTTTAGAACTTGTGAAACACGTAGCCATACCTCCCCCTCATACTCTTTTTATTTCTTTTTTCTTCTTCATACTCACAACCCTATAAGTAAACAACATGATAAATTAAATCAATTAGGGAGAAAAGAAGGAAAAGAAAAATCTCTCTCCCTTGTTTCTTCTGCTACATAAAAATGAACTTTTGGTACTTGACAATCGATAATTAATAACTTGATAATTTTAAATAATAAGGGTTCATTTTAAAATAAGGGATGATTGACAACTAAATAATTAATAAAAAAAAAAAAAAATAAAAAAGCCTCCTGCGGGGGCAAAAAGGGGAGGAGTGAGCGGTGACCCATCCGGCAGCGGGCTTTCGCCGGCGCTGCTTAGCACGGGAGTTCTCCTGGGCCGGCGCGGTCCGCTGCGCCTGGCTGCCCTCCTTGAATAACAAAAAACTAAACTCCCCCTTATGAAATAAATGTAAGATTAATAGGATTCCCACCCCCCCCCCCCCATATCAAAATCTTCGACAAATCCAAACAAGTTCCAACTCTAATATAATGTTATCAAAACAAAAACTCGAAACATTTATCTAACTATCAAAAGTATAAAAACACACATAACGCTAACCCATTAATCCCATCATACAAAAAGTAACAAATATCCACAGATCAATGTATAAGATATGAAAAATTCAACCCTATCAATAAACCACGTAACTACAAAAAGGAGAAACTTTCTTTCTTTTTCTCCTTCTTATCTCAAAAAGGCGACCTATAATACAAGAATAAGCAAATAACACGGATAAATTACCAATGATCTAAATAATTGAATCTCGGTGATCGGTAATCAAACATAAAAAACCCCAATGACAGGCAGCATATATGCGCCACTAAAAAGTGCAATGAGTTATAAGAAAAACAAAAGGATAGTGTTACTTACAAGAAGCGTCCTCAGGAAGGGAAACAATGAATAAAGAAGAAACGTTTTTAAAAATAAAAAGGAAGAGCTAAACCAACATAAAAAGGAGCAAAATACAAAACACGGCAAGAAATAACAAAAAAATGACCAACATCTAACTCCGCAAATTTAGAAAGGATCAACTCTAAAAAAGGGAATAAACAATTAAGAAAGGATGAAATACAAAGTACACCATCCAGGGAAACAAGGAAGGAAATAGTAGAAAAGGATAGGAATAAGCTAAACTCAAGAACAGGGAAGAGGGATAAGGAAAAGAAAATGGCGAAAGACCAGACAGACAGGGAGGGGGAAAAGTAAGAAGGTCAGGTAAACGCAAGAGAACGAAGCAACCCTCACATTCCATAGCGAACAGTAACGGACAGTACATCGAGCAGAGACACACGAAGAAGAAGAACTAGGGAGTGAAAGTCATAAGGGAGAGATAAAGTAAGGAAGGAAGAACAAACAAAAAGTTGGGAAGGAAAAAATAGAATAAAAAGCCCATTAAGGTAAGAACATAACTGTGCTATATAAAATGATAGAAATAATAGACTGAAGTATTACTAGAATAAGGAGATACCCTTCCTCTTAAAAAATATGTATATACATAGGAAATGGAAGCAGGGAGACGTAACCTAAATTCAAGGAGGGTGGCAATAGTACGTCTGGCCCCCTACACCAAGAAAGGGGATTTGAGCAAATTACTCATAGAACTGAGACCACTGCATATAGTGGTTAAACAAAGAGTGACTGGAAACATAGCTTTCGTCACCTTTCAAGACAGAGAAGCAGCGGACAGGGCACTGGAATGGGCGGAAGAAATAAAACCCATTCTGCACAAAAGAAGTATTAGACTCTTAAAAGCCGACGCATGGCACGACAACAAACTAGGTGGGAAAGGAAGGGAAGGAGATTTAAAAGACAGAAAGAACAAGCCAAAAGGGAAGGATGAAAACCAGTACTCCGACCTACCAAAACTGGTTCTAACGCTAGTGGCAGGCTTCGTAAACTTCACAGACCTAGCGAACATGGAAAAGGTTAACAGGACCTGGAGGAATACAGTACGAGAATACATGACCCAAATCCGGGCCCTGGACCAGAGCAGCTGGAGATGGCCGGAGTGTTGGGGATGCCCAAGTCTGACAGGCGAGGCTCTCTACTGGGCGGCAACGCGATGTGGAGGATGTGCAAAATCATTGGTCCTGGAGGGGGCAGCAGTCTGTGCGAGGGTATCTGCGAGGCAGTCGCGGTCACGGTAAGGTCCTGCAAGAATCTAGAAAACATTAGCATCACGGGAATAGATATTAGACCATCGGTCCTGCGCGAGATAGCATCTAACCAGAAAGGACTTACCAAGCTCGGTCTGGGCCCATGCGCAGGACCGATGGACCCTGAACTCAGTAGAATATTTAAAAACAACGAGAAAATGGAGGAGGTGCGGTTCCGAGGTAGTCGCCTAGACGGGTACAGCTTGACGGCTCATAAAATAGACTTAAAAACATTAACGCTTGATGACACCGACTTTATCCCTAAAAGTATACCTAACGCGATATCTAAATCCACAAAACTAGAACATTTAACCATCCATAGACCGGCAAAATTTAATACCTCTATAACAGATGCACTTACGAAGAATAAAAACCTAACCTCTTCCATGAGGGGGCTACGCCTAAGCTTGTGCAATTTCGGACCAGCCGAAGAAGGGATGGAGGCAGAGGAGGAGGAGGCTCCAATGGAGAGAGCCAGTTTCCTGGAATTACCAAAAGGTTCTCTTCCTAAGGAGATAAGCCTCCCGGCCAACCTCTCCAATTTGGTCAGTCTGGAACTTGCTTTTTGTGGCTGGGTGGGAGCCCCCCTTGTGGAAGAAATAGGGAAACACATGTTAAAAATAAAAAAGCTGGACCTGTCTGGGTGTACAAACATCAGAGGTAGCTTCGCTCTCGATCCGCTTCAGGGATTATTAGAATTAGAGGAATTCAAAGCAAGCTATCTCTACATGGATGTAACTGTGGGATTCCTGCGCTTCCTACCAAATATAAAATCAGTGGAGTGCCGGGACTGCGAAGGTGTCAGTGACGAGGACCTCTGCGAATTGATAAGGAGCGCCCCAGGGGTAGAGTACGTGGACGTGGAGGGGTGTGTAAATGTCAGGAGACCAATAGTGGACTATATCCAGCAAGTATTGAGGGGTAACCCCTTCGGTCACTCGCTGGAGATCAGGCTAGGCGGTACGGCAGCCAGGGCCTATAGAAGAGATAAGAAAATGTTCCACTTACGCGTGCTCTACAACAGGAGCTCCGTGCCTCCCTTCGGTTAGGGGGAGAAACAAGGTAGGGTAGGTCAGGTCCCAGCTCAGAATTGTAAGTAAACACTCAAATAAGCAATGAAAAGAACCGAGAAGCAACAATTACCAATTATGGGGAAACCCTAGCTGCTTCTCGGCTCAAGCTCAAACTAGTTCTCCCTATTAAAAGATAAATTAGAATCAAGGGATCTGACCAACCCTTCACGAAAAGAGGTAGGGAACAAATGGCCGCCCAGTAGGAAGAACAAAAATATAATAAGGGCAAACAGGGAAAGGGTAAACGAAGGAGACCAGCAAGGAGTCTGTCACTTCTAAGGGATGGGGAAACCCAAGACGAACTCCGAATGCACAAAAGCAGCAACAGACAAGCAGATTAACAACTTCCCCTGGAATGAAGAAAGGGGACCATGCCAAGCCTGAAGAAACAATCTACAACCAGGAAACCCGCAAGAAGATATTCAGAAAATGAAGAAAAATGACGGAAAGCCCCACCCGCTGGTATGCAGATGCAGAAAAGACAGAACCACCAACCCCGCTGCAAGAACACCTACAGAAGAATGAAGGGTACAAAAGGTAAATCCCACAAATGATTATCCTAACACTTATTCATTACAGACAGGCAGGGACCAACTTAAGGTAAATATAGCGTAATGACAATAGAAAGGAGGAAACAAAGGAGTAAAAATAAAAGAATAAAGGAGGTAACTATAAATAAGGTGATGAAAAATGAAAAATAAACATACTATACATATTACGCCCCATAGTTAGAGACAAAACCATAACTAGGTTAAGAGTAAATAATCACAACTTACTAATGAATATCCTTCACTCACTCTCTGTATGCCCCAGTTTATAGGTCCCTCACCAGGAACATACATCCGATCAACAGCTTAAACAACCAAGGCTAGCTACGGAATGAACAAGGCAAGGTCACAAGGCGAAGCCCTCACAATAATAATGAGGCACACCAAGACAGAAAAGCCCAACAGGAACAAGGAACACAAGAACCCCAAGCGGAACCCAACCATAGGATTAAGATATTTATAAAGTATATATGTAAGAGAGAGTTCAAGCCCTAGGATAGTGAATAGCCCCGAGGAATCTGCATTCACGGGAATAGATCACAATAGTCTAGAACTAAAAAGTCCAGACATATTAATAAAAGAACATCCTGGGTCTTGAACACTCTCCATCAAAACATGAATTAAGATCCTAATATATAAAATACAGTTTATATATCACAAAATATATTAACAAATAAATAAAATAACTTACACAAGATCACATGCATCCTACACCCATCCATGATAGCGACTAACACTACAATAAGAGTATAAAAGCTAACATAAGTAAATACTAGGAAACCTGAGCAAATTATAAAGCAAACGGATAAGACCACTTTACTAGTAACATTACAAGTCTTAACTACCCGGTGGATCATAGACTAACTTTTAGTAGACCAATGGGCTTAAAACGTATGAATAAGTATCAATCTAATTACACTCCATGTAGTAAGCCCTGAATAGTACTATAAAAGATTATCCTTCTAATCAACCTAAAAATGAGATAATGACAAAATAATTCAAACCATGAAGGATAAGACCCTGGTGAGGACCAACTATATCATCAGCGTAAGCCAAACCGAGCCAAGATCCTCACCCTATGGCAAAAACCTTATAAGATTAGAATCTTATATTCCAAAGCTCAAAAACAAGGGTGGTCTCTGTTCACTATTACATTCTTCTATTCTGAAATTCTCAAACACATACATGATACAAGCTGCCATACATATCGCTATAATACTTACTAAAATGAATAGGGCCTTAACTTCTCATCGTGACATCAGACTTGGTCAACCTAAAGATGTTCACTCTCACCCCCCTAAGACAAGGCTAAGCTCAATTCACCTGCGAACCTGTTGAAAGGATAACTACATTCATATATAACTAACTAACTCAGAGGCCCTGATAGGTTACGCATCTATGCCAACCCTGATGGAGGTATACCTGCAGCGAATTGCAGTTCTCTGCAATGCAGGACTATAGCAATGGGCAGTGTCCTGCAATTTAACCATAGGTAGCGCTCTATGAGATGCTACAACAAAACTACGCGCCAGACATTTAAAGGCTACTTTCTACATTATCAGATAGGGCAATAAAAATTGCAAGAATTCTATAAGTATAATATAAAGCACTGCTACGAACTACGCGAACCGTGTCTTAACGGAGAGCACTCTTCCAAGCCACATTTGCCTCAGAGGGACAAGTCGTGACATGTTGCGGAGGAGTGTGATGCTCTGTAGATCATTGCAATTTGATACATAAGAGAATCGAGTAAGTTGTAGTGAGACGTTGAGTGATGTGGAGTAAAGTAGCTATGAGCTGCAATCCTCTGCAACCCTCTACAATTACACAGGGTGCTGTGGGGGATATAATCTGTTGTCGAGTCGTATAAAAAGCTGCAGATATACTTCCACCAGGGAACACGTAATACTCATACTTATAAAAGGAACCGATAGAGGCCCGCTAAATATTGGGGGGACCGGAGGGTAATGTCGTTTTCTTACATTAAATTTAAACGAATAAATTCTTAATAAGCCTTTATTTTTTTAATCAATAATATAATCACCCTCGTTACCAACAACATTTTGCCATGTAGTGTGCAAATTTTCAATTCCGGACCGATAAAAATCAATTTGCTTTTGAGTAAAATATCTCGAGATGGCATTTTGGACATCATCCAAAGTTTCAGATTTTTTGCCACTAAGAAAATGTTGTAGGGATCGAAATAAATGGAAACCCGAGAGTGCGATATCGGGTGAGTATGGTGGATGAGGCAGGACCTCCCACCCCAACTCATTAATTTTTCCCAGGGTTCGTCTTGCACAGTGCGGTCTTGCATTATCGTGTTGCAGTATGACGCCTTTTATGTTGACAATCGCGGGATACTTTTCGATTAAGGATCAGTTCACTCGATCCAATTGTTCACAATAAAGGTCTGCTTTAACAGTTCGTCCAGGTTTCAGTACTTCAAAGTGAACAATCCCGCGGATACTACACCAAACACACAGAAATGCCTTTTTGAGATGTAAACCCGGCTTCGCAGTGCTTCGTGGTGATTCATTTGAAAAGAGCCATTGCCTTTTGTGTTTTGGATCATCATATGGGATTCATTTGTTTCGTCTCCAATGATTAAACGATCAAAAAACGGTTCTATATGACGCCGTTGAAGCATCGTGTTGCATGTGATGGATCGGGTGGCTTTGTTCTCTTCGAACAGATCATGGGGGACCCAAACACCTGCACTGCTTATTTTTTCAACCTGATTTAAATGTTCCTGGATGGTCGACCAAGGTTGGTTAAGAGTGTTTGACAGTTCTTCAATTGTTTGACATGGATTTGCTTCGACTTCTGCCCTTAACATGTCATCGTCTAGTGTCGTTGGTCCTCCTGATCGATAGGAGTCAGAGAGATCAAAATTAGCGGATCTGAACTTGGAAAACCATCTTTGGCATTTACGAATGTCTAATGCACTTGGATGAACGCCGCGGATGTTTTTGGTCGCAACTGTTGTGTTACTACCCTCGCGAAACTCAAAAAAAAAAAAAAAACATACAATACCGAATTTGCTCTTCTGGTATTTGGCTGGTCATCTCACCCCAAATTGCAAAAATTTAATATTGTGAATTATTTAGAAGTGAACAAGTCACAATAACTTCAAATGACTTTGGCACGCCTTCAAGATACACAATGAACCGACAAATGGCAATCAAATATCGACATGCGCAGAGGCGACATTGCTTTCCGGTCCCCCTAATAACAAACCATAAATACTGACAAGTGCGGGCAACGACATCTGACGGGCATCCTAAGGGTCGAAATAAGGAAATAAGGATAACATCCACCGGCAACACCTCACTGTACCACACAAGTAGCAACAGTTAATCTTCCCCAACTGTAATTACAAGAACACCCTTACCCTCCTCAACCCACCAACTCCTCCTAACAATCTTACCGGATAATAATATGCCCTCCATATGAACAAGTCAAAAAGAAGAAATCTTGTTGCCTATTTAACCAAATGACTATATAAATAAGAAATCAATCCCTCACCCCAACTAATAACCACACACTATCTAACCCCATCTCATGCCCCAAAGGGCTACTATATCAATAACAAAACATCAGACTCTGAACCCATCAAAGAAAAGAGATTCAAGAGGATCAAGGAGATAGCAATGAAAAATTAAGTCCAACCCTTACCAACAACTGAAAACTCTCCATTCCCATTTATCAGATAAAACCTAGAAGTAGAAACCCACCCTACCAACCAATCTAAATAAACCTACAGAAAAACCTCACTCTACTACCTACCAAAGGGAACCAAGGGAAGTCACACGAGGTATAATCCTATTCTCCAACCCATAATATAAAAATATATAAAAAATCTACTCTAAAACACCAAAAAACTATACGATTAGAAACAACCCAAAAAATCACTAAATAAAAGAACAAGCTAAAATACATTCAGATCAATATCAGAACAAGAACTAATCCCACCCCATAACTCAAAGAAACTGGAAATTTAACACAATTTAAATATAAAAACCCGCTACATAATAAAATGACGAAAAACAAATAACATATACGTAAAAAGCCTTGGGAAAGTATAACAAACTCAGCCAAGCACGAACATAGCGGGGGGCACTTAAGCAAGACACAATAGATCTCAAGGCTCCGCGTTAACCTTAAGACCAGACAGCAGGACAGCCTGTCCACATGTTTTAGCTAAAACCTCATAAATTTAAATCGTGCAGTCCAAAAAGGTACACTTTGGAGAAGAGAAAACCGGTGAAAATCTTCACAAAAGAACTGAATAACATTAAACAGACTTGCAACGAGCGAAAGAGTGGAATACATGCGACGACCCCCCGGTGACACGGGAGAACAGAAAATCTTTCCTCTCCCTCCCAGATACCCCCTTCTCTCCCACGCGGGAATCGAACGATTTAACAAATAAATAAGCCAACCTAAAAGTTTAACGGGAATAAATGACGGAAATCAGTTAGCCAACAAGATAAATACCCAAATAAAACATAATCACGGGAAAAACACTCACTAAAAGACAAAAAATAATATAAGAAATAATCATATAGATAAAGAAACACAATAAATAAAGCCACTTACAACAATAATAGAAATTATAAGCACAACTAAAAATAAAACAAAAGATAATAATGAAGGACGGGAAATAATATAAGAATATACTATAAATTTACAAGGCCTATAAAAACGGATAAGAATTCTGTCTTACCACAAGTGAACCCCACTCTCCCTCCCTTATTTAAAAAAAAAAAAAAATCAAAATCAAAAATCTCTTTCCTCCTGCTCCTTCAATATTTCGGTAAAAATCAAGCACCCAATAAAAAAAATAAAAAAGTCAGTAAACATTAATATAGCTACTAGAAAAACTATTAGAGAAATAATCAGCTGAATATCCCAGTAAAAGAAACAACACTAGACTTAACAAAAGAAAAATTAAGATAATGACAGGGGTAGGGAACCTACTACATAGGTAACAATAAACAAATGATAAAAGGTGAATAATAGTCTATAATACATACAGAAAACCCGAAACATGTAAACTCTTGTACAACAAATTGAAACACACATAAACAAACATTAAGCCCTGAAAGCCCGAGTAAAATAAAGCATAGCGAGCAAATAAAATAAAATGGCGACCTAAAAAAGACGACATAAAATATAAGAGAATAAAATGGAGTAACGGAAATATAGAGAAAAATACGGTTAGAATAAGAAACAAAATGAGGTAACGAATAACATTCAAGTTAGGAAAGATCCTCCCCCGGATACACCAGTAGGCAGGGCACAAAGTAAGGGAGTAGAAGGAAAAGGGACCAATACTAAGAAAAAGGGACCAGCAGGAAAGAGGGAACATAGATAGGTAGGGATGGAAATTACAGTGAAAAAGCAGAACTAGGAAATCGCACAGTCGGACATAAATTAGCACGGGGTGAAGATCGAGCTAGGGAAAGTAAAGTTTTCAGCCCGCGCTATATAGAAAAACCCGATATAGAAACCGAAAACTACAGAACACGGTACTAAGACTTTGAAGACCGGACCCCTTGCCTCCCAAATATTATAAGAAGGAAGAAGTCAGACTGAACAGCGGGAGATTAGAGAAGCAAAGGAATAAAAAAGCAGTAAGTAAAATGGAAAGAGGCAGCAAATACAAGAGCAACAAAAGGGTAGTAATAGTTAGATTAGCCCCTTACACAAAAAAGAAAGATATTCTAAAGCTTCTAAGAGAATTTAGCCCCACTCATGCGGTGATAATAAAAAGAAAGACAGGAAACATAGGTTTTGTGACGTTTGGAGACGAGCTAACGGCAATAAGGGTAGTAGATTGGGCAAATAGAAGTAATCTAAGATTAGACAAGAGAAAAATTAAAATACTATTGGCGGATAAATGGCACGAGTATAGAATCAAAAAGATTAATAGGGAAAGAGAAAGGAGGGGGAACGCGGCTACAATTAGGATAAAAAAGGAGGACGAGGGTAGACAGCTTTCAACATTACCACACCTTGCGCTTCTAAAAATTGCTAGTTATCTAAAATTTATAGACTTAGCCAGAATGGAGGGGGTATGTAGGGCCTGGAGGATCGCAGTATGGGATCACATGTTAACAGTAAATACAATTAGTGCAATGGATTGGAGATGGCCAATAGAATGGGGTTATCCACACGTAGATGGGGCGATATTACACTGGGTTGCAAAAAGAAGCGGGGAGGGGGTAAAGAACTTAATACTTGATGGGGACATAGAATGTATGCAAGTATCGCCACAGGTAGTAGCGGCCGCATTAAGAGTATGCAACAACCTGAAGGAATTAGACCTCACAGGGGTAGAAATAAGACCACCAGTCATCAGAAGTATAGCGCGAAACCAATACAAATTAGAATATCTCAGCTTAGGCCCTTGTATAGGGGGAATAGAAAAAGAATTAGGAGGAGTAGTAAAGAAAAATAAGAGATTAAAATCAGTCAGACTAAGGGATATTAGTATATTCGGGGATAGCTTTGTGAAGCAAAGAACGAATTTAGAGGAACTACGAATGGATAGAGCAGGGATGATACCAGTTAATATAGCTAGAATCATCTTTAATTCAACCAAACTAGAGACATTAGTAATTATTAAACCCCCTACGTTCATCACCTTAATAATAGATGCATTAGCCTTGAATACAAGTTTATCACATTCATTAAAGAAGCTACACCTAGAAAAATGCCGGAAATACGTAATGAATAGGGAGGAGGAAGAGAAGGAGAGAAGGGAACTGCTAAGGATAGTAGATAGGGACGAAAACGCGAACAACCCACTATTAAGAGAAATTAATCTACCAGCTAACTTGCCGAATCTAGTAGAGCTTAGACTAGTTAGATGCAGCTGGGTGGATAATTCACTTATAGAAGAAATAGGAAATCACACTAAAAAACTAGAAATACTTGAAGTCAAAGGCTGTTTTAATATCAGAGACCATTACGCGTTATTTCCCCTAAGAGAATTGACCGAACTAAGACAAATTTACATAAATACATTGAACCCAGAAGTAGGCGCGGATTTCTTATGCTACCTAACAAAAGTTGAAAGATTAGAGTGTAGAGACTGCGCGGGAATTTCCGATACAGAAATATGTGGGCTAATAAGAAGGAGTCTAAGGTTATATCATTTAGATATGGAAGGATGCGAAAATGCGGGAGATTTAGTGGAAGGATGCGTTAAAGAAATAAGAGGTAATCCAGCAGGGGGAGAAATAACTGTTAATTTGGGTGGTACCAGAGCTAGCTGGATGGGAATAGGAATACCATGCCCTCCGCATATCACGATCAAATACTCCCGCAGTTCATCTAGTCCAGACTATTAGAGGCATAAGAGGAAGGGATGGAAGTGCTGGTGGAGCTTAAGAGGAATCCACCAATATTAATGTAACTAAAGGAAGAGTATCGGCAGAATTTCAGTCATCTATGGGGAAACCCTAGCTGTATACTCGACCTGCAAGACCATATAAAAATTCAATAGTAAACCCAAGAAAACGTGAAGGTCCTCTTAAGCTCGACAAGCGCAATAAGACAATAAGATACCCCCAGTAAAAAGTACAGGGTCCTAAATTAACAAATAAATAGAATAGATAGAGAAAATGTACTGAACAAATGTATGAGAGGGAGGGGTGTTACAATAAAAATAAACAAGAGAAATAATTAATTATAATTAAACGATGATATCAATCATCACACTTATAAAAGTCAAGAAATAATTAAAGCCAACCCCCCCCCCCCCCCCCCCTCTCAGCCACCTTACAAGTAAAGGAGTGGAGGGGAGACAGTAGCGATTTCGAGACGCGAGTAAATAACAAAGAAAAGAATAAGTAAATAAAGTATTAAAATTGGTAGAGGGAAAGGCAGGAGGACTAGTTTCTAAAACTGACAACAACCAAGAGATTCTGGGGTAACCCTTATTGTCACAATAGAACACTAAATTACAGACAGTATAAAATACATACTCAAGCCTCTCTCTCAATCATTGTTTTGTCCAAAAACTCCTTTCATATTTCACAAGGGGCGGGAGAGTATAAAACAAAAGTACAAAAAGGAGAAGGAGGCGTTTCAACTAACAAGTCTGGGGAAACCCTTGAAACGCCCTCAAACCTTGAATATTTCATTTAACATAATGTTACTCTCCCTCCTCTTCCCACGATTAAAAGTTTATAACATATAGGGCGTAGAATATCAGACATAACGGGAATAACAGAAACCGAAATGAACGGAAGCGGGAATTCATGTGACACAATTGCAAGTGACTACATAGAAACGGACTCTGACGACACGAAGATTACGTATTTTAGTGACCAGATAATTATAATTAATCTAAGACACCCAGAGGTCAGAATCAATAAAGGAGAAGTGGATGAAGTTATATGTGCATTGTTAGAAAAATCGGTAATACAAGAAGTAGACTTTAAGATAAATAAGATACAATATAGAAATGGAGCCCTAAAGATTACTCCTGCAAATGATAAGTCTCTTAAATTCATAGAAAGAAGCCTTTTAGAAGGCTTCAAAATAAATAATAAGATGCTAGTTAAAGGCACACATGAAGACCTAGATAGAACAGTAGAAGTCGTAGTAAGAAGTTCGTCGATGAACCTGAAAACAGAGACTCTGGTAAAGCTTATCGATAAAGAACATAAGGAACTACTAGCAGACAAATGGGCACTCACATTAGAAGGGCCAAGACAGGAAAGGGGAAAGAAGATGATTTTCAAAATCCCAATCAAGGCATGGGATTATATAAAAAAGAGCAATTATTTTCTAATGGTAGCAGGGGTGGTAAAACTCAGATTCATGGCTAGAAATTGATATAAAGTAAATCTAAAATTAGAGTAGAATTAGTCTGTAAATAATTAGCACTTATAAACTCACTGTAAAATAAGTACTGCAGAGGAGAAATGGGGAAAGGCTCAGAACCTCCCCACCCACCCTCATGGGGCAACCCTAAAAAAGCAGTAAACTTAAAATTTAAATATAATAATCTAAAGAAATAGTATAATAAAGATAGGTATAAATATTCTAAGAACAAAAAAGTAAACAGAAGCAGGGGTAGGGAAAGAGTGAAAACATAGATATAGTATCAGTAAGTCAAGCGGCCTCCTCCGCCCTCTACCCAAGATGAAGCCTGAGAGCAAAAAGACCCGAACAAGTACAGCCCTAGACCAATATTAAGGTCTCAGGAACGTAAGAAATCAGAAGTCAATAGCTAAGCTATATACCATCAGACAAGCCCTCATCTGAATAAAATAGTGATGAGAATGATGAAATAAGCCAAACTATTAAGCTCAAACCCAAGACAGAAGAAGAGCTCAAAATATAGTTGAGTTAAAACATGACACAGCCTGAGCACAGATACAAAAGAAGATGAACAAGAGCCGAATAAGGTAATCACCAGCAAATAATAAGTGAGTAGAAAACAGCGAAGAAGTAAGTAAATGTAATACATTATTCTTACATAATAGCAAATTCTCCCCACCAACAAGCAGATACTCAGTAAGCAGAATGGACCAAGTAGAGAAAAACTACTGGTAGGCACCTTCACGGCATAAGGATAAAGGCAGGAAATCAAAATCTATTGTACTTAAAAGTAAATAGGAACAGCCTCATTCCAAAAGGTAAAACGAGTTAAGCAACCAAAACTTGTCTCAACATTAACAGCTTCCATTCAAAAGAACAAACAAAGGGAAAAGGAACAAAGTCTAAGGTAAAGTAACAAAGGAAGAAACAAAGAACAAAGGAGAAAGCCACAAGGTACAGTAATCTAAAGACAATAAGGTATAAAGAAAACATAATAGTAACTAAGAATAATAAGCTAAGCTAAAATTCTAGTTGGAGATAAGGTACTCTAACCCTACTCAAGCATAATTCTTCTCTTTTTCTCTTCTTAGATCTCCCACGGCTCCCACCCAATATAGGGCAAAATGGGAAAGCAGACTCAACAAGATAACATCAATCCAAGGAGAGGATCACTCGACTGGTAGAGGATATTGGCACAGTACCCAGGAATAGGACAACTACAAAAATGCTGTCAGACGAGCAGAGGCCAGAGTTCAACGCAAACCAGACCCAAAAGAGAAATAACAGCCACAAATTTGAAAATAGACATATATGCACATTTACCCACACACAACACTCTTACAGATACACGAATACGCCTCGCAAACATAAATTGTAAAGTAAATATTAGAACTTTGGGTTAACTAGCAACTTACAATTTATACACTGAAAAGAACTATCGTCAGGGTAGAAAAGTTCAACTTACAGGATTCAATCCAAAACAGAGATAATAATAAAGAGTTAACCCAAAGCATAATATATACTACACACTTTTACAAATAACTATGACCAATTGAATAAGAAACAGAAAGTATAAATAAAAATGGAAATAATTAGATATACACACTTACATACACAACACTCTTACAGATACACGATTGAACCTCGCAAACATAAATTGTAAAGTAAATATTAGAACTTTGGGTTAACTGGCAACTTACAATTTATACACTGAAAAGAACTATCGTCAGGGTAGAAAAGTTCAACTTACAGGATTCAATCCAAAAACAGAGATAATAATAAAGAGTTAACCCAAAGCATAATATATACTACACACTTTTACAAATAACTATGACCAATTGAATAAGAAACAGAAAGTATAAATAAAATTGGAAATAATTAGATATACACACTTACATACACAACACTCTTACAGATACACGATTGAACCTTGCAAACATAATTTGTAAAATAGATATTAGAATTTTGGGTTAACTGACACCTTGCAAATAATTCCAGACATTCCTATCGATACTAATTAAAACTAAAACTTCATACATTAAAAATATTACACTTCACAGAATTACTGTCAGAACAGAGAAGTAAGTCCGATAAGATTTAACTTAAAACAGAAATAATAGTAAAAAGTTAACCCAAAGTATAATAAATATTACACACCCGCACAAATAATTATGACTAGTTATATAAGAAACAAAAAGCACAAGTGCTCTACCCGTTATTAATGTAAACAAAACAACCAGTAGGGTAAAAATTATATATTATATGAAGTAGGCTACCATAAATAAACAAAATGTACAAACAAATACAAGATAAGAATATTATTAATACCCCAACACTCTTATGTTTATAATAGACACTTTGATTTATTATGAATATTAGTAAATAGAGACGTAACACACTCGTTTGCTGCTGCTCTCCTCCATCACTTGCTATAAACAATCAACTCCGGGCACAGGTAGTGCGCCTACGGGAATATAATATAAGAACATCTAAAAAATAAAAAACACACCATAGATTTGATAAAATCGAGTACTACATCCTACTCAATGTATAAGACTACATGTAAACTATAATACTCACCCTTGCTCTCAAACCATCAAAAAATAATAACAATAACTATTACTCCTATTAGACAGTATTAAGGACTATCATCATACTCTCTTTTATATATTCATATTTACTTCTCAAATAAGACAACCAATCCCCATAGTCTGTCACCCTAAAGAACCATAATGAATGAACGTGTGATCTACATAAAGGGTCAAAAGTAAACCAAACACAATTATTGAAAAAGGGGATGCTATATTAAAGACAGTAACACAATGGTACTAGGGAAACAGAGAAAAAACTAAAAGTATACAGAAAGGTAAAACTAAGCTGACACAAATAAAAACCCCTAGGCTTAGGGAAGTAGGAATTAACTAAAGACACAGAGTAAGAAATAACAAAGATAAACTTTCTAGTAACACTAAGGATATTGACTGATAGCAAATGCCCCCCAGATCTGGGGAATTATACCCAGAAAAGAAAGATCTCCCCAATTGTAGTAATCTCTAAAAACACACCCTAGTAATACACTAGATATTTAAACAATAATTTAACACATCAAAACCTACAGACAAAAAAGGATAATAAAAAAGGGAAAAATCATAATAATAAGACGAAAACACTAAAATCAAGAATACACCAACAAATAAATGATGAATGCAACTCATCAAATCGCAAATCGGGCTATCTATATAACAGTCACGCCTATCCGGAAAAAGGAAACCATTAAGATAGGGAAAAATTAATTACAAAACACCTATACAAAATGAATAATATTCTAGCTCACTTGTTAAACAAAGGAACTAATACTAATAAATGTAACCCCCTAGAAGAAACTTACCAGAAACAAAAAACCTTCATCGAACCAATACCCAAATCAGTTTAGACAGATCAGATAACCCAATAACATCAGGTTCCCTGTAACGATATAAGTCCCATCCCCCGAGAAAAGCCCGTCAAAACTCTAAATAACATAATTATCCCCCTTCCCATTTGCCCTTCTCGCATGTCAATAGGACAAAAAGACAAACTTACAGGCACCATAACCGACCTAAAAAAAAAAAAAAATGTATAATAACACATAAAAGACTCAATGATATTATTCAAAAATTCAACACTCACCTAGCAATGGATAATATCCTCACATACCCTATAAGCAAAACAAACCCAATTTTAATGAACAATCATACCAAAATCAGATGTAAATAATATAAAAACCGATACCTAGTAAAATCACACCTAAAACCATCCAATGCACCAAATAAGAGCAATTGCAGCCATGAATCCCAAAGAACCAAGAAGACACAAAAAGGGAGTAACAAATACAGGGACAAAAAACATAAAGGTCTTATATTCCTTAAATAAAAACAACCTCAATTCAAAAATATATAAACTTTAAGCTACCTACAGAAGCCATAAAACAATCACAATAAAAGTCTAGTAAATATAAGATTTTTAACACCACACTATATAAAAATAAAAACCATCAATAACTACATAAACAATGATAATTCAAAAATCAAGGGACAATAGAATCTCGTCCATAAAGGGCTTGTAAGCGTTGAACTGGTCAGTCCGGAAAGCTTGACCAGCCATTAAATCATAAGCACACCTCATCAACGTTAAATAATTCTCTTTACCGACTATGTTTAACCGAACAGTATATACACGTAAGTCACAGGCGCGCCCAGCATCCTCTAAAGTAGAGTCAAAAGGCACTATGCCCTCCGAAGCAGGAAAGCCTCTCTCCCCAAACAAACCCTCCTCCTCCTCAGACATATCAGACGGAGAGAATCGGCAAGCAGAGGATCCAGAATTCCTCTCCTCCTTGGAAACCGGGACGACTCGTTGCACCAGGTTCGCCTTCTCAGGATCGAGCTTTAATTTGGGCTGCAAAACCTCCTGGGACCCGGAAACAGGATTGGAGTGATCCAATTCATCCACCCCCTCCTCCATAACCTCTCCTGCACACAAAAAATGATAAGATCAATGAAAGTATACGGGGCCCGAGCATGCAAATACAAATAAACCAAAAAGGAACAAAGGATGGGTTAAGATAGAAACAAAAAGCAGACTACTTACCTCAGCTTACTAATATTTACAAAGCACAAAAGGGTGGGCCTTCCCTTTAAACACACGCATGCAGCTGATAACCGACCATTAAAGATACCAATAGAATAGGCAAGCTGCCGTGTCGCGAAAAAAGGTCCGAATAACAGCGCCACTAGTGGGTAAGATCGGAGACATAAAATCTGTAGGCGACACTTCTATCTAAACTAACGTATACCCAATGCAATCCAATAACTTCACCTTATCCCCTCAATTCCACATTAAAGACAGTTATAACAACATTATACTCATCATACTAATACCCATACTACAAAGGTGTCATAATACGAATGGGTGTAAATGGGGACGGTTATACAATCACAAATACCAGCATTCTCCAATCTCCATCCCCCTCACAAGAATGACCAGACACTTCTCCCCTAGTTATATATCTAGAAAGAAAACACCAACAGATATAACAAAATCTCCAGAACTATAGTAATAAGGATAAATGTGAAATAAAACAATAATGTCCCAGGATTGTCTGGCTGCCCGCTCCCATCATACACGATCTCCAAATACCCACAATGTAGGTTCAGAATAAAATTGACACTCCAGTCTTTACGGGATAAATCACACCGGCTTACTCCTGCATAAGTAACAAAAATCCACCAACTCGGAGTGTACGTATGACCAGCGCCGGAGTCGCCACCTGGTGAAAGTGGGCTGCGTGATTTGGAACAGCCGAGCTCACTTCGACTCATAGACCCTGAACATAAATATAAACGTAGGAACAAGATAAGATAGGAAATTCAACTATAAAACCCCTAGCGCCCCTAGAAAAATCACCAAAAAACCATCACTACAGCAATTATCGCGTACAATCTTAAAAAATACACCTTAAAACAACCCTATAAGACAAAGAATTAGCATTTAAACGAGATAATAAGCCACTATTACAAAGTAATCATAGCACTCCAAAAAAGGGGGAACTAATACACATGAACCTATACTAAGATCAAAATAGGACAATAGAAAACAAGACCTAACTTAGCTTGAACAAACCAGGAAATAGCAAACAAACCAAAAATACACATAAATAAAAAAGGAAAAGTTAAAACGAACTAACGCAATAGACTCCCCACTAAATATAAAAATAACAAAACAAAAAGAGAACAGACACAACCCAAATAAATAAAATCACTATAATAAAACCAGGAATAGGCATGCAAAAATAAGAGAAAAACCACTAACGCTGCCAAAAAAATAAGGTAAATACATAAATACTTCTATCTTCTTTACTTTCCTATCTTCTCCTTTCTTTTTAAGGCATGAGGTATGGACAAGAATATAATATAAAAAATATAATAACAAGAAACATATTTGGCGCCACTGACTGGAACATAGTTTAAATAACAGGTGCCAATACTTGAACAAAACCTATCCTCAAACAAACCTAAAGAGCCCGACCTAAAACCCTAAATAAAATACCCATAACACCAAAAAAAACAAATAAACCCATATCCATTTCACAACCCAGCAGATGTCCCTACAAGCCTTTTGAATACCCGACAGGTAATCTGCCTTCCTTAACTACCTCCCCATATCGGAAACCTACAATGATTGATTCAATTAACAAATATGGGGCCAACCCTTAGGATCAATCGACACAAAAGGCGAATATAAATCCTGGACATCCAGACTAATCCAACACCCAAAAGATACTGACAGAAATGATCAAACCTCTACCTATCACACTACCTAGCAGATGTCTACACAAACTCCAAAAACTCCTAATGAAGAGAAACAATGAAGAAACAAGACAACCCGAAACTGATAGAGACGCTCATCGATTGATTCAAAAAACAAATTATGGGGTCAATCCCTAGAATCAATCGTTTTAAGAGCAAAAGCATAATATATATAGATCCAGAAAACCAATCACAAAATACCAAAGCAAAAACCAAAAACTAGCCCCCTGAAAATCCAACAGGAATATTGCTCCCCTTTAACTAACCTCCCCATCCCAAAAACCTACACTGATTGACTCAATTAATGAAATATGGGGCCAACCCTTAGGATCAATCGGCTCAAAGGCTAATGATAAATCCTGGACACCCAGATCATACTAATCCTACAAGTAAATCTAATAATACACAAAAGAAATAGCGCTATCCCCCAATTATCCTACCATCCAACCAACATAAAAAGTCCAGATAAATCAAGTACATAATGAAAAACCCACTAACCATTCACCCCACAGGTAACAGGAAGACAGTAAGTTACCCCTAAAAAAAAAAAAAATTATTTTCAGCATACCAATCAAGTTCTTATAGGCATAATTATCCAACAGGAATTAGATCAATTCTGGAAAATACAATTCAAAAGATAATAGGTGCAGAACGCCGACTCGTGCTCAAAACCCCGAGATGAAAATAGTACAAATAAACCTGCACCATGCCACCGTTGCGGTAGCGGCACTGGGCAGATTTATGAAGAAGGAAAAGATTGATGTGGCACTAATACAAGAACCTTATCTAGCGCACGGGGGCATTAGGGGACTGAACATGATAGGTAATATATGGAAGAAAGCCGGAATAAAGGAATGGCGAACGTGTATAGCAACCAGGAAGAACATAAAATCCACACTCTTACCACAATTCTGCGATGAATATACAACAGTAATAGAGCTAACAGACAGGACAAACGAGGGAGAATTAAAACCAGGAGTAATTATAGCATCAATCTATTCCAAATGGGATGGCAACGGGTCAGTATTAGGTAACAAAGGCCTAGAGCTATGCGAATGGAGCACACGTAAAGGAAGAAACATGGTTATCGGAATGGATGCAAATGCGCGCCATATAACGTGGGGATGCAAGGACACCAATCACCGCGGAGAAAGGCTGATGAAGGAAATGCTAGACAACGATCTAGTTTGCATGAATAAAGGAAGCACACCGACATTTGTTACTATACAGAGAGAAGATATACTGGACGTCACAATATGTTCAACGGACTTAGTGAGCAAGGTCACGAAATGGAAAGTCAGCGGAGAAGACTCGCTATCGGACCACAAATACATTACATATGAGGTACTCATGAACGGAGATGCAACACCAATCTGGAGAAGAAATCCCAGGAAGACAGACTGGTCGAAATTTATGGAAAACATCAACACCAAGGCGGACACTCTCCCCAAAAGATACGGAAACCAGGAGGAAATAAACAGCGCCAATGATGCAATCATGAATCTGCTAATGGAAACTTGGGAAGACTCAACCCCGGAAAAAGTGACCAAAGACGGCATAATCATCCCGTGGTGGACAAAAGAAATAGAACAGGAAAAACAAAGGATAACAGATCTTACAAGGAAAGCAGAACGGAGCAGAAACCAGAGGATCTGGACAAAACTAAAGAAAGCAAAAAGAACACTGAGAAAAAAGATTTTCGAGAGTAAGAAGAAAACCTGGCGTAACTATTGCGCTAGCCTAGAAAAACTACCTGAAACTGCTAGATTAGTGAAAATTCTAGCAGAAGAAGGTCAAAAAGGCATCAGCGCCATGAAGAAACCGGATGGAAACTACACCAGCAATGAAAATGAAATCCTGGAATGTCTACTGAAGGAACATTTCCCAGGATGTAACATAGTAAACAACGACCCGGGCAATATAACGATATCAACAAACAACGAAGAAACTCCGGAAGAACGAATCAGGACCCCGAATTGGACCTTGGCAAACAAAATCGTAAGTTATAAAAGACTGAAATGGGCAATTAACTCATTTGAACCCTACAAAGCACCAGGACCAGACGGAATTTACCCGCAACTTCTGAAGAAGGCATTCCCATGGATAGGAGAATTCCTGGTGAAGTTCATAAGAGCTTCCATTGCAACAGGTAATTATCCTAAACAATGGGGAGAAACCAGGGTCGTTTTCCTGCCAAAACCGGGTAAGCCAGATTACACCACACCTAAAGCATATAGACCCATAAGTCTTACCCCGTTCCTACTAAAAGCTACAGAGAAATTAATAGATAGACACCTTAAAGAAGATACCCTAGTAAAAACTCCACTCAACTCTAAACAACATGCATTCAGAACAGGAAGGTCGGTAGAAACAGCTCTACATGATCTCATAGGCAAGGTGGAAGAAACATTCGACCGTAGAAAAATAGCAATAGGAGGCTTTGCAGATATTGAAGGAGCATTCAACATGACGTCCACAGAACTTATCAAACAGGCTTTGATAGATTTCAAAGTGGAAGATGTAGCGAGAACCTGGATAATGAAAATGCTGACCAGTAGAAGACTGCAGAGTGAAGTAAACGGAGCTCAAGTAACGGCCACAGTTAATAGAGGATGCCCGCAAGGAGGCATACTATCACCCCTCCTATGGTGCCTAGCGGTTGACAGCCTTCTAGGGGCACTGCAAGAAGAAAACATTATCGCGGCAGCCTATGCGGACGACGTGAATTTCCTAGTAATAGGAGATTCTATAGAAGAAATCAAAGACAAGGCAAGAACGGCACTGAGTATCATAGAAGTCTGGTGCGACAGCACATCTCTCTCGGTAAATCCAGACAAAATGGAGATGGTATTCTTCGCGAAGAGATATGTAAGGAATGACACTAGGCCAACGATCACGGACTTAACTTACATGGGGAAACCTTTGAAATTTAGCAGGAAAGTGAAATACCTTGGAATCCACATCACGGATAGATTAACATGGACAACACACGCCACCAACCAAATCACGAGAGCTAGAAGAAATCTCAATACAATGAGTAGAATTATGGGAATTAAATGGGGATCGAACCCTAGGATGAGTAAATGGATATATGAAGCCATTATAGTACCCAGGATTACATTCGGAGCATTAGTTTGGTGGAGGGCTACCACACTAACCACCATCAAGACAAAACTGGATAGCGTACAGGGAGAAGCATTGAGAAGAGCGTATGGAACATTTAGAACAACTCCAACTAGAGCGTTGGAAGCAATAACGGACTGCATACCACTAGACATTAAAATAAAAGAAATAGCTATGAGAACTGCATATAGGTTACAATACTGGGGACTCTGGAAGGTAAGCCAGAAGAAAAGGAGGAAAATCCCGGATCACACGGATATCATAACAAAAGAAGCTTCAGAGGAGATCAGAAGATTATTCTACATGCCAGCCGACAAGAAAATAATTGAATTCAACTTTACGAACAAGTACAAAACAGAGATAAACAAAAGAGAAGATTGGACGAATGATAAAAGACCATACAAGAAGGAAGAACTAGTCTTCTTTACGGACGGATCGAGAAAAAACGATCTCACAGGTGCAGCTTGGGTCGGAACAGGTACAAACAAAGCATATGAAGTAATATTTCTAGGTAAACTGGCAACGGTATTCCAAGCGGAAGTAACGGCCATAACCAGATGCGGCAAAGCCATCATTGAAGATAAAATAAACAACAGATCAATCACGATCTGTACGGACAGTCAGGCTGCAATTATTGCACTAGACAGAAGTACAACAACATCCAATACAGTTGCAGAAGCGAAAGAGACCCTGAACGAACTAACCACAAGAGGAAATAAAGTCAGAATTATATGGGTCCCTGGACACAGAGGAATAGAGGGCAACGAGAAAGCGGATAAATTAGCAAACCTAGGGTCAAACGAGACTCCGGTTGGACCAGAACCCTGTGTCTCAATATCGGAAGCAACAATGAAACAAGCCATTAAAGAATGGAGAGATAAAGAGTGGAACAAGAAATGGACCGAATGCATCGGCAATATGCACACCAAGGACACAATAGGTATGACAGTGCCATACAAGCATGGCAAAAGTATAAAAAACCTTAATAGGGAGGAAAGCAGAGATGTAATAAGCATTCTCACAGACCACGCAGCACTAGGCGGCCACCTCAAAAGAATTAAAGCCACGTTAGATGACAACTGCAGACACTGTGAAAATGACACAGAAACGGGATCACATATATTATGCGACTGCCCGGCACTAATAACAAAAAGACACAGCACGTTTGGATGCGAAACTATAAACAAAGAATACATAAAAGAACTACCACCGATCAAGATAGCAAAGTTCTTGGAAAAAAGTAAACCATGGAGAGATTTCTCAAACTAAAGCAAGACAATTAGATTCATCCCGAATGAATATCTGAACAAAAGAAGCCAAAATCGAAGCGGACAAGTCAAACTTAAGACAAGCAACAGGATAAAACACTAATGCCAGCAAAAAAGGGGAGGACACTGCTAAAGGAGAGTTCGCCCGAAACCACCGGAGATCTCGGGCAAGGGCTTCTTGATGCGCTCTACCCGTAGGCAGCTCCGGGCCGTAGGGGGCTCATCCGATGTGGACTTCCATCTACCGCCAAAAACCGTCCGAGTAACGTGAAAAAAGAGAAGCGAGACTCGGGGGGTATACTAACGGAAAATGGAAAGGTCCTCCTCCCAAGAGGCTGAAGAAAGGATAGAGCAACAAAAACCAGAAAAGACACTGGAACCAAAAACTAACCAACTGACAAGGTAGAAGGACAAAGAGGAACAGGGAGACCATGCGGATTGAGATCACAGCGAGGGAGAGCGGTGGCCTAACCTGAAAACTTCAGAGACCCCCGGCGAAATGGCGCAAGCGCCTTAAACCGGGACAAGTTCTCTGGAGCAGAAGGAGCCAACTGCATGGCAATATGGTGACGTCAGGATGAACCCCACTGCAACTCTCTAAGGGAGCCAGTGGGCCTGTGGACGTCACCTTGCCATCCCTCGCGGGTCTTGGCCCACGGGATCCCAAAACACCTCTCTCAACTCACCAAGACCTGGAAAACCAAGCCGAACCAGAATCAAAAGCCCTGTGTACCGGAGGCATTCCTAACCAAGATGATCTCAAGGTGCAGACTATAGTCGGCCAACCGAGATCATCTATAACAACTCTGACCTTAACAGAGATCTATCTAAAATTGCCCATAATAAAGATGGAGCCTAAAAACCACGGAAAGGCCGGGAGTGGAGAGGGTCGATTCGATCCTATGACCTGGAGGGTACGCCCGGAACCTCCAGGCTCTCGGACGGGGGAGGAACATGCCCTCTTCTCCGTATGCTGCCTTGGAGCCTAAGGGGGCCCTTACCACACACCTGAAACTTGCAGCGCCGACGCCACCCACAATGGGAAAGAGCTAGGTTCTAGTACAGTGATAATCAGGTAAATAGAGACGATTGGTACGCTCCTCCCTTCGACAGGTGTTCCTGGTAACCAGATTGACGTTCCTAGAACGTAACTGAACCAAGTGAGCTCATATAGCTGCCGATAAGGCAGAACAGAGGAAAGGAGGATGGTGAGAAACTCGAACGGTAAAGATTAAAGCGAGAAAAACGGCAGCTGAGTCCGGAAACTTCGGAGACCCCTGGTAAGATGGCGCTAGCGTCTGAAACCGGGCCACGTCTCCTGGAGTGGAGGAAAAACAAGCTGTCGATATATGGAGGTAACGCCAGGATGAACCCCATCGAATCCCTCTAAGGGAAGCGTTGGTCCTGAGGGCGACACCACACCATACCTCGCTGATCTCAAACCATGGGTAATCACGTACCTCCCCTGACTCTTTACAAATAACTAAGGCTTGGACGCTCTAGTAGTAGGAGGAACCAAGTCATACACCACTCAACCCCTACCGCTGGCGGAGGGGAAGGGAACCAAAGCCTCGTAACACGAGGCAAACCTAACCTAGGAGGGCCTCAAAGTACCGGTGACACCTGACCGGGGGGTGAAGCCGGTCGACCGAGTCCCTCCCCAATAACCATGCGAGCGGTGCATCCAATAATACTATACGAGAATAAAGTCACGCGTAAAAAGCCGCGCCGGGGTAAGCTAGATACAAAACTAAACCCTCCAAGAAATATAACTCCCACGTGTAAGGGGGGCCGGAAAGGGAATTCGGGGAGATCGTCCCGCGAGATGAACAACCCACTATGGAATCGATATACTGAGTATTTCGACGAAGTTGTAGGGGCTCTCACGCAGGGCTTGGATAGGTACAACGGGGAAAATGTTTCGTAGAGTCAACTATATCGGGTATGAAAGCCGGGGCAGATAAAAGAAAGGTAAATCCGAAGCGTCCCCAAAACTGTCCCGGGGAGTAAAAACCGGATCGTTCGTACCGCACCGAATATTCATAAATGGGGAATTGACGCCTTCTCGACCCATTAGACCGGAAATAGATCCGTAGGGAGGGAATTCGGTAGGACCGTATGTAAGAGTGTGAACTTGCGTTTAGCGTATGTTATGTATGCCGTCGCCGCTGCGACGACCGGCTCGCGTGGTTCCGTTGCCGGAACAACGAGAGGCGCATTTTTCTAAAACGTTTCTTCAGTCTTTTACGAGAAGTGGCCGTGACCATTAGTTATTTTATGTATCCGATCTTTTATGGTATTAGTTATGTTATATTTTCCTGTTTTAAGTTCATTTTAGTATTTGTTCAGCGTTATTAATTGTTTATTAAACTCGTTTTGTTATTAATTATTCCATGTTGATTCCGTTTCATCCCTTACACGTAGTCACCTCACTTTGCCAAAAAAGACCAAGGAGGGGGACCGGAAACGGACGATACCTTGGTCCAGAAAGGCCGGAGGCTGACATGTACGGGGACCTATTTAGGCGGTAACGAATAAAACAGGAAGCGAGGGGGAGCGGTCGAGAGGAAGAATGCCATTTGTCCGGTTCGCGACCGCAAATCAGGGGGTAGGCAACATAAATTGGAGGAGGGGGGAAGGGATAGCTCTAGTTCGTCAGGGAAACAGAGGGAGGGGGAGAGCAGTGGATTAACCACTCGCCTAGAAATGAAGATTGCCCCATGATGCACCGCCGATCCCGGTTACCATGCGAGCCGCGGGCGGCACTGCTGAAGAACGATGGCGAAAGACCTGCCCTGTTGCCCATCGGAGGTAGGAGCCCGCGGCAAGCCGGTACGAGACTGTGCGATGGAGCACCCTTGCCCAACGTCCGAGTCCGCCCCGACGGGGTAAAAACTGTAGCAATTAGGTAGGGATGGCAAGAGGCGCAATGATATCGCGAACTGAGCCAGAGGGTACGGGCAGCATGCGGCCCGGGCCAACCGGAAAAAGCTGTGACCCCCTTGTGGCCAGGTCGACAATCGAGTCGGGTAATGTGGCCAGCACCCCTTCGGTGGACACCAAGCGTGGTCGACTGGGGGGTCGCGAGGAATCAAAGTCTCACTGGAGGCACGATCTGCCGCCTTGGGGTTGTCACCGGACACCCTCCCGACGGGGCTTTCCTAACGTTTCCTAACGTTTCCTAAGACCTGGGCTAGGTCTCGTTCGAGCCGCCGAAGGATGCGGACGTGTTTTGCTTCGTCTCGCGACACTCGCGCGGTGCTGGAAAAAAAAAACACAGGAATGCGGAACTTTAGAAAAAACCTAAACCGTACAACGTAGTCTCACTCGACAAATAGACAAATGGAATAGTGTAAAAGTGCAAATATTTAACAACCAAAAGTTAATATTCATAAAAATACGGGACAATGAAGATGGGAAACACTGGGTCCTGTCACAATTTATTAAACAAATTCAAATAACTACTAGTACAACGAATGAATTAAAACGCGCGAATCAAAATACGATAAGCTCACAAAGCGCAACTCCCTGTGGAGCCGGGAAATTTAGGGAATAGGCCCACGGTTCGCCCTGCCTGTCGTAAAAGCCGACTAAAAGGATGAGTTACGCGGTTCTAAAAGAATAGTAAACGCGAAATCATAGCTCTACACGGCAATCAGGGACAGTAATAACCGCGAAACAAAAATTAGAAAATTCAATTTCATACGCGGGATCGAAAAGTGTAACGCCGAAACTCGATACAAAATTCTTAAGAAATTCATTCCGATCGTGACATTGAATGCAATGTGAATTTGAAAAAGTGCGCGAAATAACTCGAGGATCTCACAAAACGGAACTAGGGAAACCTCGACGAACAGATAAAAGGAATAAGCAGGAAAAGAAGGAAATAGAAAGGTACTCAAACGTAAAGATAGACTCGCCGAAAAGGTAGGAATTCACATAGATTCGCATGTAGTCGTACTAATTGCAAGGCCCTCCCGTTGAGGCGTGACCGGTAAATATCACAAAATAAGTAAAAATATGCATAAATAATCAAATTAGAACAACAACGCCATCCACGTGAAAGGATATAATCCTTCATAAAACACAAAAGATGCACTGAAAGAAACAAAAGAAAAATTAGGTATGCAGTAGGCTCAAACAGCTGATGAAATAGCGCGGAAGCTCATAGAAAGACGTAACAATAAACAAAGAGTCAAAATCAATAACTGCAAAAATAAGAATGGAACCGGGAATAACCATAAATACTTTAACTTATCGACAAGATACTCTAAACCGAGAGTAAGATAAAAAAAAAAAAAAAATTTTTTTTTTTTTTTTGAGTTACGGCCGCGAAACGAAACAAGGTTAAATACGGCCCAATAATAATTAAACGCGGGAAATAATAATAGAATAGTCAAATTATCAAAACTAAGTCTTGAAAGTACTAACGAATACAACATATTCAATTTTAAATAATATAGTTATAATAGCCAGACTTAAATATCATTTAACATACTCGAATATAACGTTGTCATAGAAACTAACGTAGAAAAACATAAAGAGCAAAATTACATAATTAAAGCGACAAATTAATCAAGAATACCTAGGTAGAAAGCATCAAGAATAAATAAACACCGAGTATTACAAAAAATAGACCTTAGTTAATTACAAGTAAAACAATAAGAGAGGGAAAAGTTATCAAAACTGGCGATTTAGAAACAGTAATTGCGACAAAACCAACACAATAGTTAGTCTAGAAATATCAAATATAAACCCGGAAGACAAGATACACATGAGAAGAGTATCTAAAACAAAAAATTAGACACGAATAGGGAAAAATCTAACTAAAACCAGTAACAAAAACTCGACAAAATAGATTCTTCTAATCTAAAAAAGGGATTGTAATCGGAACAATTGTCAAAACATAAAACTACATTAGTAACAAACTACAAGCATATAAGCGGGATAAAAAGATAAGTAATGGGATCGAAGTAATAATCCGGATAAGTCAAGTAGGATAGGGTTAAAATGCACAATGCCAACTAAAATGCGTAATTAACCTAAAAATTAACTTACACATCCAAGAATTAACCTGTATAGTCAAAAAGATAGAGTACACTGCATAAAGCTCGAACAAATAAGTAACAACTTAAGTTATAAGAGTAAAAAAGCAGAAAGAAACAGGATGCAGCACCGGAAATAGGGATTGGAATAGTAAGAAATTAGTATTCAAAAACTATGTAGAAATAGAGCCAACATATAAATAAGAAATGAAAACATTTAGATGAAATATCATAATCAGGGAACCAAGATGCATACCTAATTTCGACCACTCATCAAGAAATATGAGTAATTAGTAACAACGGGAAAGCCTTGCAAATCTGTAAAAACATTGTATTGAAATGTGCATGCTAATATTCTTGTCCATAACGGTAAAAAATTAAGTTGTGATAACTACATATATATGTACCTATGAACTCTATAAGATCATCATCTATTCATTAATCAACCTTAGGTATTTGTAACAAAATAACCCACCCCTTAGAACAAATAAGAATAGTAAAAAGAAAGAAAACCCCTTAACAATTCAGAAAACGTAACGTAAACTACCAAAAGTCAGACGATCGCGCACTTGAAAACTCCGAAGATTTATAACTTCGGCGAGTAGCCAGGCGTGAACCAAATCCCTCGGTTTCAAGGGTACCATAGAATAAAACACACCTGGGAATTAACCTAATATTACGACCACCAGGCCCAAATAAAGGAAATAAGAAATAGATAACCAAAACCAAACGCGACACCCATCCGCGAAATAAAAATTAGAATCAAAAGGACTAGGAGTATAAGCAATAAAAATCGGTAAATGGATACTAAAATAATCGAGAGGATTTATCAAATAAATACACACTATACATAATATATTTGTTGATGATCTGAAATCTAGCTAGTCCAATAATTTATTCTGGAAGACCCTCCTAGGTCTAGAGAAAGATGCAGGATCACTCAGGCGAATATCTTTAAACAAATACAATGACAAATTATATAAAATCCCTGCAATCATAAAATAACAATGCACTCCACCCATCTCGATTATTGGAATCCAAAAATAAAACCTGTAACATAAGCAAGTATGATTTGAAAAACCCGAAAACCAAAAAGCTGAATCATGAACTCTTAACAAATTTTAACCAACAAATAACTTACTTAGATATTTACACCCACTAATATCATCCCGCCCTCCCAAACTAACAAAAATATACCCTTAATAAAAAATTCCCCATCAAAAAATGAATAGTTCAAAATCTAATTTTGGGGGCAGCAAAAATTGTGAGGTTTCCCAAGAAAAGGAAGGGGCACACCCAAAAATCGACTAAATACTACGACTATCAGGCCCAAATAAAGGAAATGGGAAATAGAACCAAAACCAACTGAGACACCTACCCGCGAAAAAAAAAAAAAAAAAAAAAAAGGGTAAAATCAAAGGAGCAGGCGATGAAAATCGGTAAATTTCCCCCCGATAGACAGCTTGGAAGCAACGCGAGTATGGGGAGGCGTAAAATGGTCATCTGCTTGTAACTAAGACATTTACTTATTGTAAACTGAAACAGTGCGCCTTACCGCAGGTGAATAAGGGCAATGGAAGCGAGCCAAAAGCACAACTAACAAGGTAAATCGGTAAAGTACAGGCAACAACCCCCGGGAAAAAAAAAAATAGGGAAACAACTACCCCGCCGTAAAAGCAGGAAACTCTTCCAATAGAAATCCACCAGATATCCCTAGAGAATGACTTAGTGAAAAAAAAAAAAAAAAAATTTTTATTTTTCTTTTTCTTCTTGCAAGGCTTCCCCGCTAATACAGGACCCTTTACATAAACAACAAAACCACCATATCACGAACAAAAGACTATTATCATAATAATCGGTTATCACAACAATTACAGATACCCATCGAAAATTTAAAAAAATCCAACTATAACTCCAAAACATATGAATCAAAAAGTAAAATGAGCAGTGTAAAAATTGATTATACATGGGAACTTGAATCAAGTATAGAAGATAGGAAAACATAGTAGGATGAACCCGCAGAAGATAAAGAAGTAATAGCAACCAAATAACCTCAAAAATCGCGCGCTCTGAAATCAGAAGGAATACAGCTGTAATGGTGGGAACTCGGGCCGAACAACGCAACCGGCAATCTCAGATAATATAGGGGGCAAATTCAAACTCGTGATAGTTAAAAGATCCGTCCGAAAGTCTTAAACGCGCGTAACAGCCACACAAAGAAAAACATGAGTCTAAAACCCGCAAAATCAAATCCGGTTAATAATAATTGATGATTTAGCATAAAAAGGCTACAATTAACCTATAAATTCATGTAAAGAAATTAATAAATCCGTTTGGAACTCAAACACACGAGCATATCGAGAATAGCGAATAGAACGAAAATTAGATAAAAAGTAATAACGAGATAAATATAAGAAGTACTCGCGATAGGAAACGGAAATTGTAATCGGACGGAGTAACCTATAAATGCCCGTATAACCTTGGAAAAGACTGTCAACCGAACGCTCGCAAAGGAAATAGGCCTAAGCGATTATTTGATTAGAATCAAAAGGTTAGAAATAAAAATTGACATAGATAATAATAAAGATCTGGACTAACATAGGTAAATAAATACTAAAAGAAGACTCTGGAATTCCCTTCGTAAACACTAGAAACAAACTAGACCTCAAAAAGACAGACAGACACGCACTCGAGACTCAGGCGAGTTACGAGGGCAGCACATAAATAAACGCGGGTATAAACCTTCAACAGAAAAAGCCATAAACAAAAATTAGAAAATGAAAAGACGCAATGAACATTAGGCCCGTAAATAAATAAAGACCAAACGTAACACGCTAATGCTTAAATAACATAAAAACCTCCCCCTTATTCCCAAATATAGAAACCCATCTTACAAATCAAACCTAAAATATACATAAGTCAAGAATGCCTCTCACCCATTCCGGACACTTAGATCCAAACAAAGTAGTTACAACTTAAAAACCGACCCAAAAAAACGAAAGAATCCAATCATTGCCCTGGTGGGGGTATATCTGTGGCGGGCTGCGGCTCTTCGCGGTATGTTGCTGCGGCGTTGAGCGGCTCTCTCCACAACTCAGCCCTATCCTCACTGTGTTTAATTTCAACAAATTTTTACAATCTAGTACGCGAACTGGGAAAGTATTCTAGAATTTCGCGAATAACTGTAAAGGGCTATGGAATGTTGTGATGTCCTGTAGGATGCTACACGGGACTAAGCGCTAGACTCTTGAAGGCTATTTTCTAAAGTTTTAGATATGACATGGAAAGTTATGGGGTGGGGTGGTGTTCTGTAGGATACTAAACAATTAACGCGCTGGGTTAGCTCTTGAAAGTTACATCCAAAATTCGTATATAAGACATAAAAACTTGCAGAATGCGATGGAACTTTATGGTATCCGGTGGGATACTACAAAAAACTACGCGCTGAAATCTTAAAGGATACTTTTAAAAAAAGGGCTTTTAGATAGGACATTAAAAGTTGTAAAATTTCGTGGTATTCTGTAGAGTGATACAACGGGCCATGCGAGCCGTACTTTAATAGAGATCTTTCTTTCAGGTTCCATTTGCCTTAGAGTAGCAAATTGTAATTTATTGTAAGAATTTGTAGTGCTCTATAACATTATTACAATTTAATATATAAGAGAACCGGGTGAGTTTTGGGGAGATGTTGGATGCCGCGGAGTATTGTGGTTGCGGACTGCAGTTTTCCGCAGCAACGCAAAGTGTCGTGGAGGATTGTAGTTTGTTGTCGAGTCGTATAAGAAGCTGTAGATGTATTTCCACCGGGGTAAAACTAAAAAAAAAAAAAAAAAAAAAAAAAAAATGACTCCATACCTTAGCGCCGCTCCCTTGCATCATACAAAAAATAGACCCAGACGCATAATAAAATGAATCTGGAGGACTCGAATACGATCCAAAAAAGAAAAATCTCGCCTTTAAATCAACCACAGGTAGAATCGATGATTTGGCAACTATTACTCGTCTACTACCTTTACCCATATAATCAAATAAACAAATGACAAGTCCCTTGTCAGCTAATTAAAGCAAATAATAATCCAATAAAAAAGGGAATAATAATAAGTGCCAACCGGAAGGCAACAATTGAAAAATACATACATCACAGGCCGCGTAGCAAGCCTGAATTATCCCTTGAAAAAGTAACAACTCTAAACCTATATAAGTACCCAAGCCATAAGACCCTACCCAGGGACACTCAGGTCAAGGAAACTATTCCTTCCCCCAATACATGAATTTACCTAAAAACCGGTACGGACCTTTGCATCAATAACAATACCTGTCTACCTATATTAAAAAAAAAAAAAAAAAAAAACTCTCAAGTAAAAATAACCGACAATTAATGAAACGACTGCAGCCACCAACGGGGATTCAGGCTAAAAAAAAAAAGAATGATCGGATAAACCAAACAAATCTATCTGCAATGTAAAATAAGTAAAGCATCTATAAGGCTCACAGACGCGGATGACCCGATGGGATGGAGGGAGGGGGGATGAGGGAAGGGAAAACCATAAGGCCTAAGCCACTGAATCCCCTACCTCTCCCGCTATTCCCCCTCATTTTGTTCTTTTATTCTTCCACTTTATTCTCTTTCCTTCCTTTATATAAAAAAAAAAAAAGGAACTCCCCCCTATCTCTGAATAATTCCAACCCTTCCACTGTCTCCCTCACTCGCTCCCCCTAACTCGGGCAAGTCAAAGGTCGTGACTATAAAGCTATTACTCATAATGAGATTGGATAACAAGATGTTTAACCAGTCCCCGCCCCTCCCCCCTCAATACGTCTTCCTCTCCTCACACCGAGACTCTCCTTATATTCTACGGCTTAGTACCTCCTCATAAACAAAATATCTAAAATCTACCCCACACCCCCCTTTCCTTCCACAACGAGAAATCACATCAGGCCCTAACCCACTACCCCCAACCACACTTGCTGAAGAAAATCAAAATCCTCACCCCTCCCCCCCTCTTTCGCCCCTATCCCCTACTCAACTCTACCCTCCTTCCATATGCCCAAGGTGTAGTTAAACCTGAATATAGACAATCAAAAGGAAAACCTGCAATAAACGGGACCCATCTGGTCGCTCAACTCGACACCTCGAACTTGGACTCGGATGAAAAATAGGGAAGATATTCCACACAAGCGTATACCTGTAATCCTAACGGTTTGTACATAAATTACCCTAAAAAAGACAGAAAGAACGAAAGATCCCGCCAGGGCGAGAGAAAGCTGTACAATCTAACTGACCGTTCATAAAAGATTAAAATGAACAGACACATTTTACTTTCACCTGCTAGTTAATAATAGAATGCGCCAAAATACACTTAAATCATGCAAAGTTAATAATAAGAAATGTAAAATACACGTCACATACAAACCACGCATCAGAGGCATTTCCTTAACAAATATCGCGAAATATGATAAATTAAGTAATGAATTCATAAGCCCAGTAATAATATTGCCCTTGGGACTAGAAAAGCATCCATAAGAGAAATAACTCAAAAAATATAGCACCCCTAAAATATATAAAACCCCTTTCAATTATAAACATAGAGCTCAGACAACTAAACATTCGAAATCACAAAATGAAAACCACCGGAAAAGGATAAAAGGGAAAAACGGGATACCACCAGGCTAAAATGCAAAAAATCCCACACAAATTTTATAAAATCAAAGACAATAAATCCATGAACCCCCGATTACTATGTCCAAAAGAAAATCTTCAAAACAGTAAAGAAAAACTTCCTTTTTTTTTTAAAAAAAAAAAGGGGGAGAGCCGATAGGGCAAAAAAGGGGAGGGACGAGCGGCGACCCATCCGGCAGCGGGCTTTCGCCGATGCTGCTTAGCACGGGAGTTCTCCTGGGTCGACGCGGTCCGCTGCACCTGACTACCCTCCTTAGGTTACAATATACCGAATTCACATCCACTAAATAAATGAAGAACTAAATATGGCAATAATCCCCCCTTGCTAACTTCTCAGACTACCCAAATAAGATCAAAAACTCCGCCATGAATCTAGACACAAAAGAATTAAAGCGTCCCTTCTGTCTCTCTTTTTACTTTTTCCCCTTATACATGTAGGGTGAACGTTTTGGAATGCATGGACTGCGTGTAACTGTTTATAAGGATCTGTCTGGTGACTGTTTGGGCGACGTGTGAATGTTAGGCGTGAAACCCCAGTGTGACTGAAGAACGCATGATTGTAATTATAAACAAGAGTGAATCGTGGAAGAATGCGAGTGTTGCCCGAAATCGTGGTGCGGGTGTATCCGAGGAAAAGGGCAACGCTGTATGAATGAGAGTGGATATAAGTGAGTGAGATTGGAGAGCTAGTTTAGTTTTTGAGTGAGAGTCTAGAGAGTAGCGTGTATTGTGTTAGGTTAAGTAAAGTATTACCTGTATTATTTGTTATTAATCTTTAATAAACTATTATTCACTAGAACCCAGTCGACATTTCCTACATACATTATCAAAATAGTAAAAAATAAACCCTACCAGCACAAAGCTACGACATAATTATATCCTTCATCCGAGGCACGGGGAACACCTCATGGTTATACAGCGATAACTCCTTTCAAAAAATAGAACTTTCTTCGGCGTACGAAACCCTCATGAATGCAAAAAATAATCAAAAACCTAGTCTAGAACGATGAATGTCCACAAAGGTATCATGAGTACTATTTCCACCTATATAAATAAGGAACTATTTGAATATTATGCGACAATCTTCTTATAACGATGTAGGAATAACCGCGCCCCATTGACTGTTAACCCCTATAAGGATAACGGGAATACACATAAATAAAAGCTCAAATGGTAGGCAGCAAGCAGGTGCCGCCAAAAGTGCAGTGAAACAACCAGTCGAAAACAAAAAGGATAGTGAAAACCACAAAAAGTGCATTAAAGAAGGAAAATGAAGACAACAGCGCCTAAACCAATACGAAAATAGCATGCAAAAAACAACAAAAATGAAAAAAAAAAAAAATATATATAAGTTTCCAAAACAAGAGGTGAACTATATCTAAAAAGAAGGGGACAAACAATTAGAAGAGAAAGGGATACCAAATACACCAACCAGATTTAAACAAGAAAGGAAGTAATAAGAAAAGAACAGAAATATTCTATACCCGGGAAAAAGGAAGAGGAAAAGGACAAGATAGCAGCAAAACGAACAAGATGGCAAGGAGGGGGAAGAACTAGGAAACCAGGTAGGCGCAAACGGACGAAGCAACCCTCACAGTCCATAGCGAGCAGTGACGGAAGACGCATCGAGTAAAATACATACTACGCAGTAAAAACCATTAAGTAAAGATTGAAGGATAAAGTGAGTGCAGGGAGTGTAGAATAAACAGGGAGTTGGTAAATAGGGTAAAGGCCGTATTAAGGTAAGAAGAATATTGTGTTGTAACTGTGCTTTATTAAATATATAAGATAAAATCGAACGAAATACTAAAAGAATAAGAAGTAATTCTGATTTACATTTACGTAGGAAATGGATACAGGAATACGTAATCTGAGCTCACGGAGGGTGGCAATAGTGCGCCTGGCCCCCTACACTAAGAAGGGAGACCTGAGTAAATTGCTCACGGAATTAAGGCCGCTGCATATAGTCGTCAAGCAAAGAGTGACAGGAAATATAGCATTCGTCACTTTTCAGGACAAGAAGGCGGCGGATAGGGCAGTGGAATGGGCAAAGGAAACCAAACCCTCTTTGCATAAGAGAAGTATTAGGGTCTTAAAAGCTGACGCTTGGCATGATAACAAGCTAAGTGAAAAAAGGGGAGGGGGAATTACAAAAGATAAGAAAAATAGGCCGGAAGGAGAGGGTGAGAATCAACGCGCCGATTTACCGAAACTGGTACTTCTCCTGGTGGCGGGTTTTATGAACTTCAAGGACTTGGCGAACATGGAAAAAGTAAATAGGGCCTCGAGAAATACGGTACGGGAATATATGATCCAGATCCGGGCCCTGGACCAATGCAGCTGGAGATGGCCGGAGTGCTGGGTTTGTCCGAACCTGACGGGTGAAGCTCTATACTGGGCAGCAACGCGATGCGGAGGAAGTGCGAAATCTCTGGTCTTGGAGGGGGCAGCAATCTGTGCGAGGATCTCGTCACAGGCGGTTGCGGTCACGGTAAAATCCTGCAAGAACCTTGAAATTATTAACATCACGGGTATAGATATTAGACCATCGGTCCTGCGCGAAATAGCATCTAACCAGGTTGGGCTTACCATGCTCGGCCTGGGTCCATGTGCAGGACCGATGGATCCTGAACTCAGCAAGGTTTTTAAAAATAACGGGAAAATAGAGGAGGTGCGGTTCCGTGGTAGTCGCCTGGAGGGGTACAGCTTGACGGCTCATAAGATGAACTTAGACGCTAACGATTGACGAAACTGACTTCATCCCTAAAAGAATAGCCAACGCGATATGTAAATTCACCAAATTAGAGTATTTGTCCATTCATAGACCGACCAAGTTTAATAATACCATAATAGACGCGCTTACAAGGAATAAGAACCTAACCTCCTCCATGAGGAGACTACGCCTAAGCCTGTGCAATCTCGGACCGGCTGATGAGGGAATGGTGGTGGAGGAGGAGGAGGCTCCGATGGAGAGAGCCAACTTCTTGGAATTACCAAGGGGCTCTTTTCCTGAGGAACTGAGTCTCCCGGCCAACCTCTCGAATCTAGTTGATCTGGGGCTTGCATTCTGTGGCTGGGTGAGTGCTCCCCTTGTGGAGGAGATTGGAAAACATATGCTAAAACTAAAAAAGCTGGACCTATCCGGATGTACTAACATTAGAGGTGACTCCGCCCTTGATCCGCTGCAGGGATTGCTAGAACTGGAAGAATTCAGGGCAAATTACCTCTATGTGGACGTGACGGTGGGATTTCTGCGCCTCCTACCTAATATTAAATCAGTAGAATGCTGGGACTGTGAGGGCGTCAGTGACGAGGACCTCTGTGGGTTGACAAGGAGTGTCCCGGGTGTGGAGTACGTGGACGTGGAGGGGTGCATTAACGTCAGGAGACCCATAGTGGACTGCCTCCAGAGGGTGATGAGGGGCAACCCCTTCGGGCACTCGCTGGAGATCAGACTGGGAGGTACGGCGGCCAGGGCCTACAAGAAGGATAAAAAGATGTTCCACTTACGCGTGCTTTACAACAGGAGCTCCGTGCCTCCATTCAGCTAGGGAGAAAAAACAAGGTAAGGGAAGGTCAGATCCCAAATTAGATCTCTATACAGTACCTAGACAGACAATGGTAAGAGCAGGGAATCAGCAATTATCAATTCTGGGGAAACCCTAGCTGTTCCTCGGCTCAAACCCAGACTAATTCATATAACAGTTAGAAACAAGGGATCTGACCAACCCTTGATAAAAGTAAATAGGGGACGAACGGCTGCTCAGTATAGGGGAAAATAGGAGAAGAATAAAAAGGTTGGAAGGGGAAAGGGTAAAATAAGAAGTTCAACAAGAAACCCGTCACTTCTAAGTTTCGAGAAACCACCGTCGGACTCCAAATGTACTAGTGCAGCAGCAGACATTAGAAGAGAAGCGACAGATCCCAAGAAAGACCAGAAGAAGCAGTCTGTAGTTAGAAGCAGGGAGCTCAAACAGAAGAAGGCAAAACAAAAGGAGGATGGAAAGCCCCACCCGCTTGAACGAAGATGTAAAGAGGAGGGAAGAACTACGAACCTCACTGCAAGCTTATCCGTAGGAAAATACAGAGAACAGAAGGTAAAACCATAAACATAAATTAAGATCTTGTTCACAGTAGATAGGTATGGAGCGGCATTAGGTAACAAAATATAATGGCAGAAGGAAGGAGGAAAATAAAGGTAATAGTGCATAGGAGGAAACCAGAAAGTAACGTATAAAAAATAAACACTTCTGATATACTACACCCCAGAGCTAGAAATAAGGCCTAAATTAGATTAAGAAAAATACCCACAGTTTACTAATGAACACTCTTTGTCTACTTTTTACGCTCCAGTATATAGATCCCGCACTGAAAGGACAATCCTGGGCAATAGACTAGACAACTTAGACGAACCACAGTGATAATAGGCAAAGGTCACAGGGTGAAATCATCAAAACTATAATGAACTCCATCGTAATGGAAATAATAATAAGCATGTGAGGTGTAAGAACCTCAAATGGAAACCCCCATAGAAATAAAATAATTTATAAGTGCATATTTGTAAAAGAAGGTTCAAGCCTTAGACTGGTGGATAATAGGAGGAATTGATTACACACGATTATAGATTATAGTAGCTCAAAATCAAAGAAGTCCGACAAGAACAAATATCAGCCATTCTAAGCCTTGAACACTCTCTGCTATAACATAATATGTAATAAGTCTGGTAATTTAAAATACTCTAATATCCACCCACTGTATGCAAATAATATAATAAAAACATCTTCTCAAATAAAAGAAACACTTACACAAGACTTTACCTGACACACATCCATCCACGATTACCACCCTGATAAGAACATATTAGAAATTAAATAAATACTATAGAACATGAGCAAATCCTATTATGTAGGATTTGAGTAGTCGCTCTATGATAGAATAGATATGAGCCGCAGTCTTCGGTTGGACCAGGGTTCATATACCACGTAGATCGGGGGCTTTAATAATAAAAAATAAATAATAACATACTCGATACAGGTACCAACCTAAACATACCTCCTAACAGACCCCAGATAACACCACATACACAGGGACCTTTCTTCCAAATAATATGAAATAAGAAACGTGACGAGAGATATCTGCAATACCTGAGTGTCTAAGCTTGAGCCAAAACCCCCTCCCATGGCAAAAAACCAACAGGGAATAGGAAACCACCTCGTAAAATCAGCCCTACATTGCCCTCACCCGTTCTTAAATATCCAAGCAGTAAACTGCATATACGACACAAGTCAATATTCAACGCTGCAATACCTACCAAAAGCACGAGGGGCCTTGTCCCCCCTTTTTTTTTGAAATCCTGCAACTAACTTGAGAATACTCCTTATCTCGCACCCCCTTTACCGAAAAGCTGGCTCAGCTTACCCACAGTCAGGTGGAAAAGATAGAATCACTCAAGACCCTGTTAAATTACGTATAAGCCAACCCGAATTACCTTAAAAACCGGTAGATGCCCTTCCAATAACAATTTGAAATAGTGACACTCAAAAGTGACGCCACCTAGAGTGTAAACCACTACTTAAAACGAGCAACTAGGATATGAACAAGCAACCCACCCCCCTGAAACTACCCTATCTTACCACGCAACCAATTTTAGACAAATCTCGTCACCTCCCACCCCCACCCCCTCAACCCACCGATCTGCTCTGACTAACTCCCGAGACGGTAATAAACTCTCCACAAAGAAATTAATTGAAAAATCTGTTAATTACCCAGCTAAACGGCAACTAGATTTATGCAATCCTCGAGTACGATAATAAATGCAAGATACATACCGTTAGCTCATGCCTCAAAGGTCTAAACTATCAAAAACAAAAACTAGAACTTAGAACCGTCTAAGAATAAGGAAGGAAATACTGGTAAATTAAACTCGAAAACACGCTCTAATTCCCACAATACCGGGTAAACTCTGGAGGTAGAATTCCACTATATCAATCAACTAGAATTAAATAAGGAGAGACCCCACCTCTCTACCTACTAAACTAAACCAAGGGAGGTCGCCTGTGACACAATCCCACACAAGCACATGCAAAATACACTAGGTAATAACCTAAGGGAGGAAAAAGCCACATGGCCCGGAATGACCCACAAAAAAGAAATATTTAATCACCTCAGCAGAAAACCTAAAACATATCTAGATTAATATCCAAAAACACCACTAACCCCTCCATATAATCTAAAAAGAGAGTAAGAAAGCCAGCACATTTTAAAATTATAAGAATTATACAAATAATAAAAAAAAAAAAAAAAAACCCTCATCTATATAATAAACCCTCGAAAAATTAAATATATACTCAACAAACTCGGAAAACATAATAAACATTGCTAAATACGAAATTAACGGGGGGCACTTAAAAAGGGACGCAAAAGATTTCAAGACTCCGTGACAACCATAAAGACCAGCCAGCAGGACAGCCTGCCCACATGCTGTAGCTAAAATCTCATAAATTTAGAATACACAGGCCAAAAAAGGAACACCCTGAAGAAGGGAAAACTAGCGAAAACTGTCACAAAAGAATCGAATAACATTAAGGACGTTGTCGTGGTACAATATCGTCAATAGTTTTTGGATCATGTGCGTGGTAAGAGTATAGGAGCGAGTAGCGATATGAACGATCACCTTTGTTTCAATACTGTACCCGTGACAACATACACATACAAATCTCATATATATGTATACACAAACACTATGAAACATTTTCACGTCTCGCAATTTGGCAACGTCGTTTATGCCACACAGTTGGACATACTGGGCTTGTTTACTGGATACAGCGCTTCAGTGTATACAGACGCAATGTATGTACAGTACAGCGTTGCTAAGTTGTTTCTGTTCGATTTGCCCGCGTGTGCTTTTTTCCACGATTTTTAATTTTTGCATTATTATAACTCAATAACGGGAAGGTCAATATATTTGTTGTTTTTTTGTCTAATTCAGAACAAAAACATTTATGAATTGTTAGTTTTTTGAAAGTTTCTGACTGTTAGTTTTTTTATTAGAATTAATAAAGTGGTAGAACCACTACATAGCGCATATACTCTCCATGCTAATGACCCGAACTTTAATTAAGTTTATCTCGAATTAGAGGAGGTCAATCGATTTAAAATTTTAAGGATAATTGTATTATAATGTCCTCAATGAGTATTCTAAAATTTAGAATTTTCTGACACTATGCCCATTGCACGACAACTACCTTAAACAGACTCGCAACGAGCGAAAAGAGTAGGCAACATGCCTTGGCCCCCCACGGTGACAGAGGAGAACTAAACACCCTCTCCTCCACCCATTGCCTTCCATCCCGCGAGATAACAATTAATTAACATTTAAGTAAATCAATTTAAAAATCTAACACCAATAAACAATAACCCAGATAGACTGGAATATTGCAGCAATATTGCAGCAATATTGCATTGCAACCTTAAAGCTTGCAGGGAATATTGCCGCAACATTGCCGCAACATTGCTGCAATATTCCTATGTCCGCCTCTTTGTAGCTTGCAGGAATATTGCGGCAATATTGCCGGGAATATTGCAGCAATATTGCGGCAATATTGCAGCAATGTTGCGGCAATATTGCAGCAATATTGCGGGAACGTTGCGGGAAGGTTGCAGGAACATTGCGAACGTTGCAGGAATATTGCGGGAACATTGCGGGAACGTTGCGAACGTTGCGAACGTTGCGGGAAGGTTGCAGGAACATTGCGAACGTTGCAGGAATATTGCGGGAACATTGCGGGAACGTTGCGAACGTTGCGGGAAGGTTGCAGGAACGTTGCAGGAACGTTGCACGAATATTGCGGGAACGTTGCAGGAATATTTAATTAAAACATTTATTCATCTCTACATGTGAAATATAAGTAGTTAAAAGATTGAAAAAAAGAATAAAGAATATAAATAAGAATAAAGATTGAAAAAAAAAATCTTAAATTACCCACGACGGGATTCGAACCCTAGTCTTTTCTGTGCGAACCCAGAATGTTGCTGCTACGCCACGGCAGCTCTTGATTTTATGTTCTACAGTTGCACTTAAATACGGTAATGAAGCTTTATTAACTTAACGCATTAAGGACCGCAAAGAAATCTGTAAGACATACACCTGAGGCCGCACGTTTCTGGGTAAACTTGTACGTTCAAAAATCATCATAACTTTGTTATTTATGAAACAATATTTGCGAAATTTTTAGAAATTGTGAAATAGGATGTATATTAAGCAATTATTTAAAAAAATGGTTTTTAATAATTATTAAATAATTAATAATAATCATTAGTATTATTAATAATATTATATTATAATATATTATTAATAATAAAAATAATAATTGTTAATAACTTAATATTGCCACTGCAATGTTGCCGCAATGTTCCCGCTGCAATATTGCCACTGCAATGTTGCAGCAATATTGCGGCAATGTTCCCGCTGCAATATTGCCCTGCAATGTTGCAGCAATATTGCGGCAATGTTCCCGCTGCAATATTGCCACTGCAATGTTGCCGCAACGTTGCGGCAATATTCCCGCTGCAATATTGCCACTGCAATGTTGCCGCAACGTTGCGGCAATGTTCCCGCTGCAATATTGCCCTGCAATGTTGCAGCAATATTGCGGCAATGTTCCCGCTGCAATATTGCCACTGCAATGTTGCCGCAACGTTGCGGCAATGTTCCCGCTGCAATATTGCCCTGCAATGTTGCAGCAATATTGCTGCAATATTGGCAATATTGTGCAAGATTCGCAATATTGCTGCAATATTGCTGCAATATTCCAGTCTGTCTGGGAATAGATGTCAAGAGAAACCAAGAAGATGAAAGAGAGACCCAACTATACCATAAATATATGAATAACACCCAAAAAATAGAAAATATCAAAAACAAATAAATATTTCGGTAAAGCAAACAGAAAATAAAAGTAAACACAGTAAAACTAGAAGCTTCAAGTATAATTAAAAGACAGCTCAAAAACAATGAATAAAAACGAGAAACTATGCAAAACTCATTGTAATGGGATGACAGAGGAGAAGAATTCTCTCTCAAACAAACTCCCTCCCCTCCCCCCCTAAATCACCACCCCGCTCCTCCTCTGTCCTTATTATGATGAAAACCACATGTTCTAGCATAAGCAAAACCGGGAAACGAAAATCTAGTCACGAGCAATCTATCGGGAAAATAATCGATCAAATAAAAAAAAAAAAAAACACAACAACCGGCGTAATGAGGTTATGAATAAAAATAATGATAGGGATAGCAAACCCATTACTCAAATAACAATTAAAAAATTAAAATCTTAACCCTCCATTTCATATAACGAAACCTGAGAGGTATAAACCCTTGCATACCAAATCATAAGGACACAGGGAGACAAATCTTCCCACTCACTAGCGGCCGACTAAGCTCAAAAGAACTATCCCAATAAGAACACCCACCATCGTAAAAAATTCTCTAGAGACATTCAGGGCTAATAATGTTAGACAAACAGGTAGATTAGGCAAATAAAAAGAAAATGCGAACTGATATATTGATAGTAATCCCAACATTTAGACACCCGAGTAAAAGCAAGACAAAACGAACAAATAAAATAAAAAAGCAAAATGGCGGCATTAAAAAGGCGGGGCAAAATACAAGGGAATATAATGGAGTAGTAGAAATACAGAGGAAATGATATAGCTAGAACTGGAAGAACAGACAGGGTGGGGTAGCGAATGATACCCGCGATAGGAAAAGAACCTCTCCTAAGGCACACCAAGGGTAGGGCATACGGTAAGGGAGTAGGAGAAAAAGGGACCAATAACAAGGGAACAAGGGACCGGTAGGGGAAGGGAAATATAGAAAGGTAGGGCTAAGAACGGCAGCAAAATAACAGAAAAAGAAATCGTACAGTCGGGTTGAAATCGGCACGAGATATAGTTCGAGCTAGGGAAAGTAAAGTTCAAGCCCGCGTATAATAAAAGTGTCGATAAAGAGCGTCCGAATCTTACAGCACAATACCAAGACAAAAGTAAGTGCTCCCCTTGACCCCTAAAAATTGGAGGGAAGAGTCAATTTAGATTGGAACAACGGGAATTAAGAGAAGCTAAGGAATAGAGGGAAAGAACCTGTATCAACTGCATAGTAAGTAGAATGGAAAGGGAAAGCAGATACAAAAGCAATAAGAGGGTGGTAATAGTTAGATTAGCCCCCTATACAAAGAAAAAAGACATCCTAAAGCTTTTAAGAAAGTATAACCCTATACATGCGGTAATACTAAAAAGAAAGACAGGAAATATAGCCTTCGTGACGTTTGGAGACGAGACAACAGCAGTAAGGGTAGTAGATTGGGCAGGTAGGAATGATTTGAAACTTAACAAAAGAAAGATTAAAATCCTACTTGCGGACAAATGGCATGAGATTAGAATCAAGACGATTAATAGGGAAAGAGGAAGGAGGGGGAACGCGGTTAAAGATAGAACAAATAGGGAGGAAGAAGGTAGACAATTTTCAACGATACCACACCTTGCGCTTTTAAAAATTGCAAGCTATTTGAAATTCATAGACTTAGCCAGAATGGAGGGGGTCTGTAGGGCATGGAAACTAGCAGTATGGGATCATATGTTAACATTAAACACCATTTATGCAGAAGATTGGAGATGGCCAATAGAATGGGGCTATCCACACGTAGATGGGGCAACATTACACTGGGTCGCGAAAAGAAGTGGGGAGGGGGTAAAAAACCTAATACTTGATGGGTATATAGAATGTATAGAAGTCTCGCCACAGGTAATTGCAGCCGCGTTAAGAGTTTGTAACAATCTGAAGAAACTAGATCTCACGGGGATGGAAATAAGACCACCGGTCATTAGAAGCATAGCGCGTAATCAGTATAAATTAGAATATCTCAGCTTAGGCCCATGCATAGGGGGAATAGAAGATGAACTAGGAGGGGTAGTAAGGAAGAATAAGAAACTAAGATCAATCAAGTTAAAAGATATAAGTATATTAGGGGATAGCTTCGTGAAACAGAAAACGAACTTGGAGGAATTACAGATAGATAGAGCTGGGATGGTACCCACTAATATAGCTAAGATCATTTACAATTCAACTAAGCTAGAAACGCTGGTTATCATAAAACCCCCCACATTTATCACCCTAATAACGGACGCGATAGCTTTAAACCCTAACCTATCACACTCCTTAAAGAAACTACACCTAGAGAAATGCCGAAAATTCTTAATGAATAGGGATGAGGAAGAGAATGAAAGAAGGGAGTTGCTGAGGGGAGGGGATAGGGACGACAACGCGAACAACTTGTTATCAAGGGAAATTAATCTACCCGCCAATTTACCAAATTTAAAGGAACTTAGATTAGTTAGATGCAGTTGGGTAAACAACTTGCTTATAGAGGGAATAGGAAGACATATTAAAAACTTGGAAATACTTGAAATCGAGGGTTGCTTTAATATCAAAGATCACTATGATCTATATCCCCTAAGGGAATTAACTGAATTGAGACAAATTTACATAAACATACTGAACCCAGAAGTAGGCGCGGATTTCCTATGCTACTTAACAAAAGTTGAAATATTAGAATGTAGAGACTGCGCAGGAATTTCGGATATAGAGATATGTGGGTTGATAAAAAGAAGCCCTAGGTTATATCATCTGGATATGGAAGGATGTGAGAACGCGGGTGACCTAGTAGAGGGGTGCGTTAAAGAAACAAAAGGCGGTAACCCGGCGGGGGGAGTAATAACGATTAAACTAGGAGGCACCAGGGCTAGCTGGTTAGGAATAGGATTACCAAGCCCTCCACATATCATAATTAAATATTCCCGGAGTTCAGCAAGTCCGGATTATTAAAATAAAAAAAAAAAAAAAACAAAGTGCTGCCGGGGCCCAAGAGGAACTTAAAAACAATAACAAATTTAAAAGAAGAGTACCGGCAAATAGTCCAATACATATGGGGAAACCCTAGCACAGTAAAGGTCCTCTTGAGCCCGAAATGCACAAAAGAAGCAGAACACTCCCTGCAGAATGTAAAAGGCCCCAGTACAACAAAAGTACAAAGAAACCCGAGATAAGAAAGTTGCATAGATGCATAAGAGGGAGGGATGGTATAACAGAGGTAGCCACATAATTAACTTTAAAAGTATGAAATAACTTAGCATCTACACTTACAAAATTTGAAAATAGCATAAATCAACCCCCTCCCAACCACATAAAGAAACAAAAAGCAGGGCAGAGGGGAAATAGTAATAGGTTTGAGGCGAGAATAAATTACAAGCTAGGATAATTGAATAATAAAGGGAAAAACGGGGTGAGGGAAAGGCAGGAGAACTAAAATTCATAAGAAATAAAATCAATAAATTATAAAAGATTATGGGGCAACCCTGAGAGTTATCTTGAAAATAACATTAATCTACAGACAATAAATAATTATTTACTCAGCCTTTTCCTCAGTAATCGTTACTTTGAAGAGAAAAGACTCTCGCCTTTAGGGGGAGGGAAAGAATAAAATAGATCTCATAAATAAGGAATGAGGGTGTTTCAACTTACAAGTCTGGGGAAACCCTTGAATCACGCTCATCCCTTATACATCAAATATAGATATTCATACTCTCCCTCCCCTACCTCACACTAAAATTAAAAATTATATAATATATAGGGTACGTAAAAAACCAAATCAAGCGGGAGTAACAGAATCCGAAATGAACGGAAGTGGGAATTCGTGTGATACGGTAGGAAGCGATTACATAGAGACGGATTCTGATGACGTGAAGAGCACACATTATAAAGACCAGATAGTTATAATTAACTTGAGACATCCGGATGTCAGAATTAATAAAGGAGAAGTGGATGAAATAATTTGCGTGCTGCTAGAAACATCCATAGTGCAAGAGGTTGATTTTAAGATAAACAAAATACAGTATAGAAATGGAACTTTAAAGATCACTCCAGCAAATAATGAGACTTTTAGACACATAGAAAAAACCCTATTAGAAGGTTTCAAAATAAATAACAAAATGTTAATTAAAGGCACACATGAAGATCTAGATAGAACAGTAGAGGTGGTAGTAAGAAGTTCGTCAATGAACCTAAAAACAGAGACTTTGTTAAAACTCATTGACAAAGAATATAAAGAGCTTTCAGCAGATAAATGGGCACTCTCGCTAGAAGGGCCAAAGCAAGAGAGGGGGAAGAAAATGATATTCAAAATCCCTGTTAAGGGATGGGAACTTATAAAAAAGAGTAATTACTTTTTAATGGTAGCAGGAGTGGTAAAACTTAGATTTATGGCTAGAAATTGATACAGTATTTTAAAAGTACAAATAGATCTATAAGTAATAGGTAAGCGACAATAATAGTATATACAAACTTAATATAAGATAAGTACTGCAGAAGAGTATTGGTGAGGATATAGACACTCTCCCCACCCACCTTCATGGGGTAATCCCGAATATGCAGCAAATTAAGATAATATGGAAAGGGCCCATCCATCAGGGTAAGAACACGTAGGTGCAAAGAGTGGTCAATAACAGCTATTTTGGGAGATCCCTGGACCACACCGGAATTACCTAAGATGGCACACAGTCATCTAAAAACACAAAAATATTAGGAATATGCACTGATGGATGGGCGCCTGACATAATATTCTAGGGAAATAATTTAGAATAGATAAGATTAAGTTCTCTAAGAATAAACAGGGAAAATAGAAATAGGGTTGGGAAAGGGAGAATACATAGACACAATATCTGCCAAACAAGCGGCCTCCTCCGCCCTCTGCCCTAACAGAAGTCTAAAAACAGACATGGCTCAAAAGTGCATAGCCCATCTATCAATAAAAAGTTCTCATGAACGTCAGAAGCCATAAGACCAATTGATAAGTCTCACACCATCGGACAAATCCCCTCCAAAGGGAAACCGCAGGAGAAGTATAAAAATATAATGAGTCTAGTAAGCTCAAACCCAAGGACAGTCGAAGGGGTTAAAGCTTACTAGGAACAAAACATAGCACAACCCGAGCACGAATACAGAAGAAAAGAGCGAGAGTCGTAGAAATTCAACAGAAGACGCTACCAACAAGCAATAAGTAAGCAGAGATGACTAAAGAAGTAAGTAAATATATCTCATTATTCTCATCTAATATAAAAATTTCTCCCTAATAGAAAACAGATACACAATAAGCAGGCAAGATAAGAAGAAAAAGCTACTCCGAACATCCCTATGGCATAAGAATAATCATGGGAAGTTAAATCAAAGATACTCAAATGAAGGTAGACGAACAGGTTCACTCCAAAAAGGTAAGGTACGCCATGCGACAAAAGCATGCCCCAACAAAATAGCACCCACTCAAGAGAAATGAAACAAGGAAGAAATGAGTAAGATCCAAGGTAAAGTACAAAAGGAAGGAACAAAGGGAGAAAAGGGAAATAAGGTACAGTAACCAGGTAATCAGATGTAAATAATTTAATAATCAATATAAGCAGCAAAAATCAGTTATAGAATTAGTAGAAAATAAGAAACTTTAATATATTTTTCTCTTTCTCTTTCCTCCAATAGGGCAGACCGGGTCAGTAGCTTCAACAAGACTGCGGCAAGTCAAGGAGAGGACCACACGACTTACAAGAAGACATCGGCACAGCACTCAGGGACAGGTCAACGACAGAGAAGCTGCTAGAAGAGCAGAGGCAGATCTCCAATGCAAGGAGAATCCAGAGGATGAAACAACGAACGCAAAAATAGAAATAGAAATAGACACAAATACACACTTAACGCCCACACACAACACTCTTACAGATACACGTCCATGTTCTAAAAACATAACTTGTAAAGTAAATACTAGAACTTTGAGTTGACTGATTTCATTTAAACTATATCGAGACACTTCTATTAGTATTGACTAAAAGATAAAATCATACAATAGAACTATACTCTCTACAAAATAGCTAACAGGACAAAAAGTCCAACTAAATAAAACTCAATAAAATATAGAGATGTCAATAAAAAAGTTAACTCAAAGTATGGTACATACTGCACACTCACACAATAGAATTAAGATTATTCTAATAAAGACATGAAATTATAGAAGTAGAATCCAATAATAATATTGTAAACAAAACAAGTAGTAAATTGTAAAATATAGGCTTACGAAAAATCAAGATACCAAAGTTAGAATATAATAACATATATCAAAAACAAGAAGCGTAATTATTACCCCAACACTCCCAGATTTATATATAACATTGTTACGTCCCGAAGGGCGAAATTCTTTTCATTTTATTTTCTTTTATTTTTCTGTCGCATTTGTCAATACTATGTATTGTGGGAGATTCCCTCGACAAGTGCGCGGAACATTATTATGTATTCTCCGATTCGAAATATGCAGCGTTGCTTACTCATGAACGAAGCATCTAGCTGCGAAGCAGAATCGTTTGAGATATCAAATTTTTACGCCGCATCGAAACCGTCCGGCTGGTTCTCCGTCGAAAACGAGAGGCCCAAGGTTGTTTAAACGTATCGATTTTTGACGCCTGACGCAGTCTCGTCTTCGGAGAAGTTTCCAGAACTTTTGGAGAGAGACATCGGTCAGATGCCGGATGAGCCTTCAAATACTTATGCATTGTGGGAGTTAACCCTTCGTTGAGCTCATCCATGCATCGACTGTTAAGATCTAATACCGATTTTCTCCAAGAGACGAGATTGCGTACCGTATATTACAAAATTAGCCATAGTTTATAAAATATGTATCATGCGTTCTCCGTCCGATTAATATAAGATGTCACACTCGTATCCGAGAGAAAAGGCCGACGGAACGTCTCCGTTCCGACGAAGACACACCGTCTCGTGGGCCAGACGAAAGGGAGGAAATTTGCTACGCGTAAACACCGGCCTTCCCTGCGTTTCGAGCGACTGCCCCACCACAGGGCCCACCACCGAAAGCCCGAAAGCGAGCTTTGCTCGTCACTTCTTCCTGATCAGTCGCGAGGTGCGCTAGGAAAGTCCTTAGTGTTGTTATTAAGCAAAGATTATTCGCGTTCATCTCGTGTAGAGTCGCGAATAATAGACTAAACACTTCGTATAAGCGTAATACTCCCGATCGTCAAATCGCGAGGCGCGTGATCGGTTGAGCAGTGAAAAACACTATAATCTCAAATTAACATTCCGTTTTGTTTTAATTTTTAATAAAAGTGATATTTCGTTTTATGTATAATTTTCGTACGTCACACACGATCGTTAAATCGCGAGGCGCGTGATCGTTGGCGATTGTGACTTTTTCGTTTAAAATTGTTATTGTAATTTAACCACTTTATTTTATAATTATATATTTTATCCGAATTATTGTAAATACGTTATATCCGTAATAGTTTATAGGCACGCAAGAAAATTCGACGGTAAACTAATACAATTTTCTGTTCAGCTCTAGGAAAGAATTGTTACGACAATATATATAAGAAAACACAGCTACCATCGAAGTACACACGTACACAAATACGCCTGATTGTAATTATAACACCGTAAATCAGGGTGAGTTTTAATTTTTCATCTTGTTTATTGTTTGGAATTCAATGTTTATTTCGTTAAATCGTTTTGTAACAAATCATAACTGAATTTATGACATTCACCAAAGATAATTACCGTATAATTGTTAAATTATAAATTACTGTAAATGGGAGATTATTTCGGAAATCGACCGATTAACTCAAGCGAATCATCGTTTGTGGGATAACGCCCTTGAGTCAAAATCTCACGAATCCGAGGTAGTCTCACCACCACATTTTTGTAACAATACAATTTTGGATTTACATGTTTCCATTCGTACGATTCAATCGATAATAATTGAAATATAGACTCTTTCTATTATTATTCAAATTTGCTTGTTTTAATTACGAAAGTTGATAGCCCTCTTTGATTTTATAGTCCTGGGACCTGTATAGGACCTTGTAGATCGACACCCATCCGTCCTGTCCTCTCTTAGCCATCTGCTAAGTAGAGTATCTTTAATTCAATTTTCTACATATTCAAATTCTCATATTCCGGGCCGCGTGAAATCACCGCCCGTCGGCATCCGCTCGACGACGGACGACGAGACCGTGCGCGCGTGTTTTAAACGAAACTCGCACCGCCGGACGCGCGACCACCCCCGCTCGTAACAACATTAAGGGTTACCATAAGTTAATAATAATCCTAGAAGTAACACACTCGCCTCATTACTAACCCCCTCTGCCAAGCGGTACAATAAATAAAGCTGAAGAGAAGTAGCGCTCATACAGAAGTGTAACGTAAGAACTGCGACCTCAATAAATTAAGTATAGCAATTGATCCAAGATCTAATGATAGAACCAGAAAGCGGCGCTAGCTCCACTAGAAACTATCAATCGACCATAGACTCTAAATCTGTCCGCTACTCTAACCAGATATTACTAAAAATAATACCATCATGGTATCTTGCTTTCATTTCTTTTAACAAAAATAGAGCAGTCAAGCCCGCTAACCAAGTATTTTGGAATAGTAACGTACGAACATATAAGCAAGACAAGTAGACAAATATAAACTCAGCGCAGATACTAAAAAGAAGTAGGGACAAAATAACAGAACCGAAATTACACTGCCACTAGGGGAAACATAAAAAGTCAACAGCACTTAGGAGGATAACTTAACCTAACACAAACAAAAAATCCCTAAGTAAAAGGGAGTAAGCCAAAAAAAAAAACCACACTAAATAACACCACAGGGTAATATCCGAAAATAACTGATCCCCAGCTTAAAAACTTCACCCCAAAAAACCCTAGCCGTAGACATCCCCAAAATCCTACCCCAGTAAACAACATCATAATAAAGATAAGTAAAATTCAACACATCATTAAACCACGGGGGGATAGTAAAGAGATACGCAGAAGAAAGCCGTAATAATAAAAAGGAATAACATAAAAATCAGGAAAACACTCAAAATAGACAAACACAACCCCTTAGGTTACAAATCGGGCTGCCTGTACAACAAACAAGTATTCTGGGATAGGAAAATAGTAAAAACAATACTCCAAACAAAGCAGACGCAAATACCCATAAATAAAAGCTCTAGCCCACACGCACTAAACACTAACTAATAAAACTAATCTTCATAATATACGTAAGATTAATCCCATCAAATCAAAGCCGGAATCAATCTGGACAGACCAGAAATTCTCATGAAGTGCTGAGAACTCGGCATTGAACACCAGCAGTTCTCAGAAAGCAGCTCAAAAAAATCCTCCATCTACCAATCTCTCCCTAAGTTAACGAATAGCTCAGGTCCGCCCAGATAACTGGCTATGAATAATTAACAAAAGATAGAAGGTAACGCCCGGGAACCGCAACCAGCCTGAAAATAATAAAGACTCAACAACATAATCCATAAAGCCCCATTATTTCAGAACTCTAACACTCACCCAATAACAGATAGACACCAATATGGATGAAATGAGCGAGATAATCCCAACTGAAACGAACAGACCCACATAAAACAGAGGTAAACACCACCTCGAATAACAGACAAGAAAAACCAATAGGATATTAAAAGGGGGGCAAATAATAGAAATAGTAAAGCTCACAAACTTTTAAGTAAAACAACTTAACTCTAAAATATAAAATTCTAAATACATACAGAAGCCACAAAATAACTCAATGTAAAAGCAATAATTACCATTAAAGAAATAAGAGACCTAGAAATCGAGAGATAACGGAATCTCATCCATATAAGGCTGGTAAAAGTCAAACCGGCCAGTCCGGAAGGCTTGACCAGCCATTAGATCATAAGCATACCTCATCAACGTCAAATAATTCTCTTTACCAACAATGTCCAACCGAACAGTAAACACACGTAAATCGCAAGCTTGCTCGTTACCCCCTTGAGCAGAATCGAGAAGCTCGATACCCTCCAAACTGGGAGATCTTCTCTCTCGATCCAGGCCCTCATCCCTCTCAGTCGAAGTAACTGGAGAGAACCGACGGATGAGAGATCCGGAATACATCTCCTTTGCGGGGAATGAGCTGGCTCGTTCACCCAAACACACCTCCACAGGGGCGAATACAGGTTGAGATTGCACCTCCCCTTGGGACCTGGATTTAGGGCTGGAGCAATCGAGCCTGGGCGCCCTCCTTCTCATAACCTCTCCTACACACAAAAAATGAAAGAAACAATGATCTAAGTATAACATCCAGGTATGGGAGTGTGAATGAACCAAAAAAGGAGTGAATGTGACTCGGGATGGAGGAAATGAACAGATCCACCATCCTAATTACCTTAGTAGCCCGCTACAAAAATAAACCTTCTCCCTAAACACATAAGCGGGATCGCTGGCTGGCAGACGGAAGAGTAATTACAAAAATCAAACGAGCGGCTATATTAAATATATAAGTCCAAAAAACGGGAGCGGGCAGGCTGGACGGACGGAGTGACTCCAACCTCAAATAAACTATAAACACAACAAGGCACGATAGGAAACCTAACAACATAAAAACCCCTAGCACCTACCACTAAAAACTATCAACTTGAAAAAGAAAAAACCCTAATACAGTAATAACACGTATAAAATCCAAAAACTATAAACTTACTCAACAAAATATAAAACTATAACCCAAATGAAATCCCAAATCAATACAATGCATAACTAACCATACCCACAACGTATTAACCAAAAGAAAACTGGGAACAATTCACCCAGGAAAGCGCGGCGGGAATATGTTATTCAAAACAAAATCTAGAACATCTCATACAAACCAAGCACCCACTAAAATAACCTAAGAAGTACTAACAAACAAAAGTAAAAGTAGAAAGTTCATCCGAGTATGCCCCAAAAAAAAAAAAAAAAAAAATATAATATTACAACAAAGAACAGGAACAGGCACGAAAGTAGATACAAGGAAACGACAATATAAACCACAAAAACACAAGGTAAAATGAACAGATATTTACCAATGCATGTGGTATGGACAAGAATAAATAAACATATACAATGCAATGTTCACCACCGCATGTATCCTACCAAAAATTTATATAAAAACATAAGTGCCTGAACCTGGACAAAAAGAAAAATCAATCTTGATCAAGCCCAACCACTGACAGAATCAATTAACCCCTCACAGAACCTCCCAACCCAATAGAAATCCTCACACGAAACCAAAAACCTCAAGGAGTAAAACTCCAAGAAACAAAATAACCCATCAATTGATTCAATAAACAAATTATGGGAACAACCCCTAGGATCAATCGGGTTAATAATAAAAATAGTCCTAAAGTAATCAATCTACAAATACCAGATCAAAATCAGAAACAGAACCTCCTAAACAAAACTCTCCCTAACTCCTCTCAGACCGGAAGCCCAAAACCGACCGATCCAATTAACAAAATATGGGGTCAACCCTTAGGACCGCTCGATACAAAGGCAAACTACGGACCTTAGATACCCAGAGATATAATACTGACCCCACGAACAATAATGTAGACATAAAAAAGAAAATACTCCTCCTCAAACACCCTTCCATCCGAGTGAAACAGAAAGCTCAAACAATGATAATCTAATAACCATTTAATTCACAGGAAACAGGGAGACAGTAAGTTAACATCTAAAACCTTTCAGCATAAAAAACCAAATTCTTACAGGCATTATTACCCAACAGGAAATAGTCCAACTGCAGGAAAATATTTCCAAACAGAACAGGTGCAGAACGCCGAATCGTGTTCAAAACCCCGAAATGAAAATAGTACAAATAAACCTGCACCATGCCCCCGTTGCGGCAGCGGCACTGGGCAGATTTATGAAGAAGGAGAAGATTGATGTGGCATTAGTACAAGAACCTTATTTAGCGCACGGGGGCATTAGGGGACTGAACATGATAGGTAATATATGGAAGAAAGCCGGAATAAAAGAATGGCGTACATGTATAGCAACCAGGAAAAACATAAAATCCACACTCTTACCACAATTCTGCGATGAATACACAACAGTAATTGAGTTAACAGATAGGACAGATGAAGGAGAATTAAAACCAGGGGTAATTATAGCATCAATTTATTCCAAATGGGATGGCAACGGGTCAGTATTAGGCAATAAAGGCTTGGAGTTATGTGAATGGAGCACACACAAAGGTTGAAACCTGGTTATCGGAATGGATGCAAACGCGCGCCACATGACGTGGGGATGCAAGGACACCAATCACCGCGGAGAGAGGCTGATGAAGGAAATTCTAGACAATGACCTAGTATGCATGAATAAAGGAAGCACACCGACGTTTGTTACTATACAGAGAGAAGAGATACTGGATGTTACAATATGCTCAACGGACCTAGTGAGTAAGGTCACGAAATGGAAGGTCAGCGGAGAAGATTCACTCTCAGACCACAAATACATCACATATGAGGTACTCATGAACGGAGATACAACACCAATCTGGAGAAGAAATCCCAGGAAGACAGACTGGTCGAAATTTATGGAAAAAATCAACACCACGGCATGCACCCTCCCAAAAAGATATGGAAACCAGGAGGAAATAAACAGCGCCAATGATGCTATTGTGAACCTGCTAATGGAAACTTGGGAAGACTCAACCCCGGAAAAAGTGACCCGGGATGGCATAATCATCCCTTGGTGGACAAAGGAAATAGAGCAGGAAAAACAAAGGATAGCAGACCTCACAAAGAAAGCAGAACGGAGCAAAAACCAGAGGACTTGGACAAAATTAAAGAAAGCAAAAAGGACCCTGAGAAAAAAGATTTTCGAGAGTAAGAAGAAAACCTGGCGTAATTACTGCGCTAGTTTAGAAAAGTTACCTGAAACTGCCAGACTAGTGAAAATCCTAGCAGAAGAAGGACAAAAAGGCATCAGTGCCATGAAAAAACCGGACGGGACCTACACCAGCAATGAAAACGAAATTCTTGAATGCTTATTGAAGGAACATTTCCCAGGATGCAACATAGTACGCAATGACCCAGGTAATATAACGATATCAACAAGCAACGAAGAAATACTGAATGAACGAACCAGGACCCCGAACTGGGCCCTTGCAAATAAAATCGTAAGCTATAGAAGACTGAAGTGGGCAATTAATTCGTTCGAACCCTACAAAGCACCAGGACCAGACGGAATTTATCCGCAACTTCTGAAGAGGGCATTCCCATGGATAGGCGAGTTCCTAGTGAAGTTCATAAGAGCTTCCATCGCAACAGGTAATTATCCTAAACAATGGGGTGAAACCAGGGTAGTGTTCCTACCAAAACCAAGTAAGCCAGACTACACCACACCTAAGGCATATAGACCCATAAGTTTAACCCCGTTTCTCCTGAAAGCCACAGAAAAGCTAATAGACAGATACCTTAAAGAAGACACTCTAATAAAAACTCCACTCAACTCTAAACAACACGCGTTTAGGTCAGGAAGGTCGGTAGAAACAGCTCTACACGATCTCATAGGCAAAGTGGAAGAAACCTTCGACCGAAGGAAAATAGCAATAGGAGGCTTTGCAGATATTGAAGGGGCATTTAACATGACGTCCACAGAACTTATCAAACAGGCTCTGATAGACTTTAAAGTGGAAGACGCAGTAAGAATCTGGATAATGAAAATGCTGACCAGCAGAAGACTGCAGAGTGAAGTGAATAGAGCTCAAGTAACGGCCACAGTAAATAGAGGATGCCCGCAAGGAGGTATACTATCGCCTCTCCTATGGTGTCTAGCGGTCGACAGCCTCCTAGGGGCACTGCAGGAAGGGGGCATAATCGCGGCAGCCTACGCGGACGACGTGAACTTCCTAGTAATAGGAAACTCAATAGAAGAAATCAAGGACAAAGCAAGAACGGCACTGAATATCATAGAAATCTGGTGTGACAGCACATCCCTCTCGGTAAACCCAGACAAAATGGAAATGGTATTTTTCGCGAAGAGATACGTAAGAAATGATACTAGACCAACGATCACGGATTTATCATACATGGGAAAACCACTGAAATTCAGCAGGAAAATAAAATACCTTGGAATCCACATCACTGACAGATTAACATGGACGACGCATGCTAAGAATCAAATTACGAGAGCAAGAAGAAATCTCAACACAATGAGCAGAATAATGGGAATTAAATGGGGATCGAACCCTAGGATGAGTAAATGGATATACGAAGCCATTGTAGTACCAAGGATCACATTTGGAGCGATAGTCTGGTGGAGGGCTACTACACTAACCACAATCAAGACAAAACTGGATAGTGGGCAGGGAGAAGCACTAAGAAGAGCATACGGAACTTTTAGAACAACCCCAACTAGAGCGTTGGAAGCAATAACGGATTGCATACCACTGGATATCAAAATAAAGGAAATAGCCATGAGAACGGCATACAGGCTACAATACTGGGGACTCTGGAAGGAAAGTCAGAAGAAAAGGAGGAAAATTCCGGATCACACGGATATTATAACAAGAGAAGCCTCAGAGGAGGTTAGAAGCCTATTTCACATGCCAGCCGACAAGAGAATAATTGAGTTCAACTTCGCGAACAAATACAAAACAGAGATAACCAAAAGAGAGGACTGGACGAATGATAAAAGACCTTATAAGAAAGAAGAATTAGTCTTCTTTACGGATGGATCGAAAAAAGACGATCTCACAGGCGCAGCCTGGGCTGGAACAGGTACAAACAATGCACATGAAATAATATTCCTAGGTAAACTGGCAACGGTATTTCAAGCGGAAGTAACAGCTATAACCAGATGCTGTAAAACTATCATAGAAAACAGAGTAAACAACAGATCAATTACAATCTGTACGGACAGTCAGGCTGCAATCATAGCACTAGACAGAAGTACAACCACTTCCAATACGGTTGCAGAAGCGAAAGCAACTCTGAACGAGTTAACCATGAGAGGAAATAAGGTTAGAGTTATATGGGTTCCTGGACATAAAGGAGTAGAGGGCAACGAAAAAGCGGACAAACTAGCAAACCTAGGGTCAAACGAGACTCCAATTGGACCGGAACCCTGTATTCCAATATCGGAAGCAATAATGAAACAAGCCATTAAAGAATGGAGGGATAAAGAATGGAACAAGAAATGGACCGAATGCATTGGCAATATGCACACTAAGGATACTATAGGTATGACAGTGCCATACAAGTATGGCAAAAGTATAAAAGACCTCAACAGGGAACAAAGCAGAGACGTAATAAGTATTCTCACAGACCACGTGGCTCTAGGCGGCCACCTCAAAAGAATAAGAGCCACGTTAGATGACAACTGCAGACACTGTGAAAACGACATGGAAACGGGATCACATATATTATACGACTGCCCGGCATTAATAACAAAAAGATATAGCACATTAGGATGTGAAATTATAAACAAAGAATATATAAAAGAACTACCACCGATTAAGATAGCAAAGTTCTTGGAAAGAAGCAAACCTTGGAGAGACTTCTCGAACTGAAACAAGACAAATAGACTCATTCCAAACGAGTATATGAACAAAAAGAAGTCAAAACTGAAGTTGACACGTCAAATCAAAGCAGGTAGCAAGGTAAAAACATTAATGCCAGCAAAAAGGAGAGGACACCGCTAAAGGAGAGTTCGCCCGAAACCGCCGGAGATCTCGGGCAGGGGCTCCAAGAAGCGCCCTGCCCGTATGCAGCTCCGGGCCGTAGGGGGCTCCTCCGACGCGGACTTCTATCTACCGCCAAAAACCGTCCGAGAAACGTAAAAAGACGAGACTCGGGGGGTATGCTAACGGAAAATGGAAAGGTCCTCCTCCCAAGAAGCTGAAGAAAAGACAGAACAACAAGAACCAGACAACGAAAAGACACTGGAACCAAAAACCAACCAGCTGACAAGGTAGAAATTCGAGGAGGAGCGGGGAGCCCGCGCGGGGTGAGATCGCAGCGAGGAAGAGCGGTGGCTTAACCTGAAAACTTCAGGGACCCCTGGCGAGATGGCGCAAGCGCCTCAAGCTGGGACAAGTTCCCTGGAGCGGAAGGGGCTAACTGCATGGCAATTTAATGGTGACGTCAGGATGAACCCTATCGCAACTCCCCATGGGAGCCGGTGGACCTGTGGACGTCACCCTGCCATTCCTCGCGGGTCTTGTCCCGCGGGACCTCAAACACCTCTCTCGATTTACTAAGACCTGGATTCCCTGGCAAACAGGGGAATCCAAGTCGAACCAGAACCAAAAGCCCCGTGTACCGGAGGCAACCCTAACCAGGACGATCTCAAGGTGCAGACTATAGTCGGCCAAACGAGATCATCCATAATAACTCTGACCTTAACAGAGCTTTACCTAAAACAGCCCATGTAATAAAAATGGAGCCAAAAACCGTGGAAAGGCCGGGAGTGGAGGGGGTCGACTCGATCCTATGACCGGGGGGAGGAATATGCCCTCTTCTCCGTATGCTGCCTTGGAGCCGAAGGGGGCCCCTCGCCACACGCCTGAAACTTGCAGCGCCGACGCCACCCACAACGGGAAAGAGCTAGGTTCTAGTATAGTAATAAATCAGGCAAAATAGAGACGATTCGTACGCTCCTCCCTTCGACAGGCGTTCCCGGTAACCAGAGCGGCGTTCCCAGAACGCAACTGAACAAATGAGTAAACATAGCTGCCGATAAGGCAGAACAGAGTCAAGGAGGATGGTGAGAAACCTGAGCGGAAAAAGATTGAAGCAAGGAAAGGCGACGAATGAGTCCGAAAACTTCAGAGACCCCTGGTAAGATGGCGCTAGCGCCTGAAACCGGGCCACGTCTCCTATAGCGGAGGAAACAAGCTGTCGGTATATGGAGGTAACGCCAGGATGAACCCCATCGACTTTCCCTAAGGGAATCGTTGGTCCTGAGGGCGACACCACACCATACCTTGCTGATCCTAAAACCGTGGGTAACTGCGTACCTCACCTGACTCATTACAAAATAACTAAGGCTTGGACGCTCTAGTAGTAGGAGGAACCAAGTCATACACCAATCGACCCCTACCGCTGGCGGAGGGGAAGAGAACCAAAGCCTCGTAACAAGCGGCAAACCTAACCTAGGAGGGCCTCAAAGTACCGGTGACACCTGACCGGGGGGTGAAGCCGGTCGACCGAGTCCTTCCCCAATAACCATGCGAGCGGTGCATCCAATAATACTATACGAGAATAAAGTCACGCGTAAAAAGCCGCGCCGAGGTAAGCTAGATACAAAACTAAACCCTCCAAAAAATATAACTCCCACGTGTAAGGGGGGCCGGAAAGGGAACTCGGGAGAGATCGTCCCGCGAGATGAACAACCCACTATGGAATCGATATACTGAGTATTTCGACGAAGTTGTAGGGGCTCTCACGCAGGGCTTGGATAGGTACAACGGGGAAAATGTTTCGTAGAATCAACTATATCGGGTATGAAAGCCGGGGCAGATAAAAGAAGGGTAAATCCGAAGCGTCCCCAAAACTGTCCCGGGGAATAAAACCGGATCGTTCGTACCGCACCGAATATACATAAGTGGGGAATTGACGCCTTCTCGATCCATTAGACCGGAAATAGATCCGTAGGGAGGGAATTCGGTAGGACCGTAGTCACCTCACTTTGCCAAAAAAGACCAAGGAGGGGGACCGGAAACGGCCGATACCTTGGTCCAGAAAGGCCGGAGGCTGACATGTACGGGGACCTAACTAGGCGGTAACGAATAAAACAGGAAGCGGGGGGGGGGGGGGGGGGGGGGTGAGAGGTCGAGAGGAAGACTGTCATTTGTCCGGTTCGCGATCGCAAATCAGGGGTTAGGCAACATAAGTGGGAGGAGGGGGGAAGGGATAGCTCTAGTTCGTCAGGGAAACAGAGGGAGGGGGAGAGCAGTGGATTAACCACTCGCCTAGAAATGAAGATTGCCCCATGATGCACCGCCGATCCCAGCTACCATGCGAGCCGCGGGCGGCACTGCTGAAGAACGATGGCGAGAGATCTGACCTGTTGTCCATCGGAGGTAGGAGCCCGCGGCAAGCCGGTACGAGAGTGTGCGATGGAGCACCCTTGCCCAACGTCTGAATCCGCCCCGACGGGGTAAAAACTGTAGCAATTAGGTAGGGATGGCAAGAGGCGCAATGATATCGCGAACTGAGCCAGAGGGTACGGGCAGCATGCGGCCCGGGCCAACCGGAAAAAGCTGTGACCCACTTGTGGCCAGGTCGACAACCGAGTCGGGTAATGTGGCCAGCACCCCTTCAGTGGACACCAAGCGTGGTCGACTGGGGGGTCGCGAGGAATCAAAGTCTCACTGGAGACACGATCTGCCGCCTTGGGGTTGTTACCGGACACCCTCCCGAGGAGGCTTTCCTAACGTTTCCTAACGTTTCCTAAGAGCGGAAGCATTCAAGTAAGCGCGGAGGCATGCTAGGAAGTGCGGATGCAGTCAAGGAAACGCGGATGCGTGCAAGAAAGCGCGGATGCATGCAAGTAAGAGCGGATGCATGCAAGAAAGCGCGGAAGCATGCAAGGAACCGCGGATGCATGCAAGGAAGCGCGGAAGCATGCCAGAATGCGGGAAAGCAGGCAAGGAAGGGCGAAGGTATGTAACTAAGCACGGAAGCATGCAAGGAAGAGCGGATGCATGCAAGAACGCGCGGTTGCATGCAAGGACCCGCGGATGCATGCAAGGAACCGCGGGAGCATGCAAGTAAGAGAGGAAGCATGCAAGTAAGCGCGGAGGCCTGCAAGTAAGCGCGGAAGCGTGCAAGGAAGCGCGGAAGCATGCAAGGAAGCGCGGAAGCATGTAAAGAAGCGTGGAAGCATGCAAGTAAGAGCGGAAGCATGCAAGTAAGCGCGGATGCATGCAAGTAAGCGCGGAGGCATGCAAGGAAGCGCGGAATCATGCAAGAAACCGCGGTTGCATGCAAGGAATCTCGGATGCATACAAGAAAGCGCGGATACATGCAAGGAAGCGCGGAAGCATGAAAGGAAGCGGGGCAGCATGTAAAGAAGCGCGGAAGCATGCAAGGAAGCGCTGATGCATGCAAGGAAGCGCGGAAGCATGCAGGTAAAGCCGGAAGCATGCAAGGAACCGCGGAAGCATGCAAGGAAGCGCGGATGCATGCAAGAAATCGCGGATGCATGCAAGAAAGCGCGGAGGCATGCAAGGAACCGCGGAGGTATGCAAGAAAGCGCTGATGCATGCAAGGAAGCGTGCAAGCATGCAAGTAAGCGCGGAGGCCTGCAAGTAAGCGCGGAAGCATGCAAGAAAGCGTGGAAGTATGCAAAGAATTGCGGAAGCATGCAAGGAAGCGCGGAAGCGTGCAAGGAACCGCGGAGGTATTTAACTAAGCGCGGAAGCATGCAAGAAAGAGCGGAAGCATGCCAGCAAGCGCGAAAGCATGCAAGGAAGCGCGGATGCATTCAAGTAAGAGCGGATGCATGCAAGAAAGCGCGGAAGCGTGCAAGGAACCGCGGATGCATGCAAGTAAGCGATGATGCATGCAAGGAAGCGCGGAAGTATGATAGGAAGCGCGGATGCATGCAACGAAGCGCTGATGCATGCAAGGAAGAGCGGATTCATGCAAGAAAGCGCGGAATCATGCAAGGAACCGCGGTTGCATGCAAGGAAGCGCGGATGCAGTCAAGGAAACGCGGATGCGTGCAAGAAAGCGCGGATGCATGCAAGTAAGAGCGGATGCATGCAAGGAAGCGCGGAAGCATGCAAGGAAGCGCGGAAGCATGCAAGGAAGCGCGGAAGCATGTAAAGAAGCGCGGAAGCATGCAATGAAGAGCTGATGCATGCAAGGAAGCGCGGAAGTATGCAAATAAGCGCGGAAGCATGCAAGGAACCGCGGATGCATGCAACGAAGCGCTGATGCATGCAAGTAAGAGCGGATGCATGCAAGAAAGCGCGGATGCGTGCAAGGAACCGCGGATGCATGCAAGTAAGCGATGATGCATGCAAGGAAGCGCGGATGCATGCAAGTAAGAGCGGATGCATGCAAAAAAGCGCGGAAGCAGGCTATGAAGCGCGGATACATGCAAGAAAGCGCGGATGCCTGCGAGGAAGGGCGGATGCAGTCAAGGAAACGCGGATGCGTGCAAGAAAGCGCGGATGCATGCAAGTACGAGCGGATGCATGCAAGGAAGCGCGGAAGCATGCAAGTAAGAGCGGATGCATGTAAGAAAGCCCGGAAGCATGCAAGGAAGCGCGGAAGCATGCAAGTAAGAGCGGAAGCATGCAAGTAAGCGCCGAGGCATGCGAGGAAGCGCGGATGCATGCAAGTAAGCGATGATGCATGCAAGGAAGCGCGGATGCATGCAAGTAAGAGCGGATGCATGCAAAAAAGCGCGGAAGCAGGCTATGAAGCGCGGATACATGCAAGAAAGCGCGGATGCCTGCGAGGAAGGGCGGATGCAGTCAAGGAAACGCGGATGCGTGCAAGAAAGCGCGGATGCATGCAAGTACGAGCGGATGCATGCAAGGAAGCGCGGAAGCATGCAAGTAAGAGCGGATGCATGTAAGAAAGCCCGGAAGCATGCAAGGAAGCGCGGAAGCATGCAAGTAAGAGCGGAAGCATGCAAGTAAGCGCCGAGGCATGCGAGGAAGCGCGGAAGCATACAAGGAAGTGCGGAAGCATGCAAGGAACCTAGGATGCATGCAAGTACGCGCGGAAGCATGAAAGTAAGCGATGATACTTGCAAGGAAGAGCGGAAGCTTGCAATGAAGCTGCGGAAGCATGCAAGTAAGAGCGGAAGCATGCAAGTAAGCGCGGAAGCATGCAAGGAACCGCGAATGCTTGCAAGCAAGCGCGGGGGCATGCAAGGAAGCGCGGAAGCATGCAAGGAAGCGCGAAAGCATGCAAGTACGCGCGGAAGCATGCAAGTAAGCGATGATACATGCAAGGAAGAGCGGAAGTTTGCAACGAAGCTGCGGAAGCATGCAAGTAAGAGCGGAAGCATGCAAGTAAGCGCGGAGGCATGCTAGGAAGTGCGGAAGCATGTAAGGAAACGCGGAAGCATGCTAGGCAGCACGGATGCATGGAGGGAAGCGCGGCAGCATGCAAGATATCTCGGATGCATGGAGGGAAGCGCGGAAGCATGCAAGAGATCTCGGATGCATGCAAGAAAGCGCGGATACATGCAAGGAAGCGCGGAATCATGCAAGAAACCGCGGTTGCATGCAAGGAATCTCGGATGCATACAAGAAAGCGCGGATACATGCAAGGAAGCGCGGAAGCATGAAAGGAAGCGGGGCAGCATGTAAAGAAGCGCGGAAGCATGCAAGGAAGCGCTGATGCATGCAAGGAAGCGCGGAAGCATGCAGGTAAAGCCGGAAGCATGCAAGGAACCGCGGAAGCATGCAAGGAAGCGCGGATGCATGCAAGAAATCGCGGATGCATGCAAGAAAGCGCGGAGGCATGCAAGGAACCGCGGAGGTATGCAAGAAAGCGCTGATGCATGCAAGGAAGCGTGCAAGCATGCAAGTAAGCGCGGAGGCCTGCAAGTAAGCGCGGAAGCATGCAAGAAAGCGTGGAAGTATGCAAAGAATTGCGGAAGCATGCAAGGAAGCGCGGAAGCGTGCAAGGAACCGCGGAGGTATTTAACTAAGCGCGGAAGCATGCAAGAAAGAGCGGAAGCATGCCAGCAAGCGCGAAAGCATGCAAGGAAGCGCGGATGCATTCAAGTAAGAGCGGATGCATGCAAGAAAGCGCGGAAGCGTGCAAGGAACCGCGGATGCATGCAAGTAAGCGATGATGCATGCAAGGAAGCGCGGAAGTATGATAGGAAGCGCGGATGCATGCAACGAAGCGCTGATGCATGCAAGGAAGAGCGGATTCATGCAAGAAAGCGCGGAATCATGCAAGGAACCGCGGTTGCATGCAAGGAAGCGCGGATGCAGTCAAGGAAACGCGGATGCGTGCAAGAAAGCGCGGATGCATGCAAGTAAGAGCGGATGCATGCAAGGAAGCGCGGAAGCATGCAAGGAAGCGCGGAAGCATGCAAGGAAGCGCGGAAGCATGTAAAGAAGCGCGGAAGCATGCAATGAAGAGCTGATGCATGCAAGGAAGCGCGGAAGTATGCAAATAAGCGCGGAAGCATGCAAGGAACCGCGGATGCATGCAACGAAGCGCTGATGCATGCAAGTAAGAGCGGATGCATGCAAGAAAGCGCGGATGCGTGCAAGGAACCGCGGATGCATGCAAGTAAGCGATGATGCATGCAAGGAAGCGCGGATGCATGCAAGTAAGAGCGGATGCATGCAAAAAAGCGCGGAAGCAGGCTATGAAGCGCGGATACATGCAAGAAAGCGCGGATGCCTGCGAGGAAGGGCGGATGCAGTCAAGGAAACGCGGATGCGTGCAAGAAAGCGCGGATGCATGCAAGTACGAGCGGATGCATGCAAGGAAGCGCGGAAGCATGCAAGTAAGAGCGGATGCATGTAAGAAAGCCCGGAAGCATGCAAGGAAGCGCGGAAGCATGCAAGAAAGAGCGGAAGCATGCCAGCAAGCGCGAAAGCATACAAGGAAGCGCGGATGCATTCAAGTAAGAGCGGATGCATGCAAGAAAGCGCGGAAGCGTGCAAGGAACCGCGGATGCATGCAAGTAAGCGATGATGCATGCAAGGAAGCGCGGAAGTATGATAGGAAGCGCGGATGCATGCAACGAAGCGCTGATGCATGCAAGGAAGAGCGGATTCATGCAAGAAAGCGCGGAATCATGCAAGGAACCGCGGTTGCATGCAAGGAAGCGCGGATGCAGTCAAGGAAACGCGGATGCGTGCAAGAAAGCGCGGATGCATGCAAGTAAGAGCGGATGCATGCAAGGAAGCGCGGAAGCATGCAAGGAAGCGCGGAAGCATGCAAGGAAGCGCGGAAGCATGTAAAGAAGCGCGGAAGCATGCAATGAAGAGCTGATGCATGCAAGGAAGCGCGGAAGTATGCAAATAAGCGCGGAAGCATGTAAAGAAGCGTGGAAGCATGCAAGTAAGAGCGGAAGCATGCAAGTAAGCGCGGATGCATGCAAGTAAGCGCGGAGGCATGCAAGGAAGCGCGGAATCATGCAAGAAACCGCGGTTGCATGCAAGGAATCTCGGATGCATACAAGAAAGCGCGGATACATGCAAGGAAGCGCGGAAGCATGAAAGGAAGCGGGGCAGCATGTAAAGAAGCGCGGAAGCATGCAAGGAAGCGCTGATGCATGCAAGGAAGCGCGGAAGCATGCAGGTAAAGCCGGAAGCATGCAAGGAACCGCGGAAGCATGCAAGGAAGCGCGGATGCATGCAAGAAATCGCGGATGCATGCAAGAAAGCGCGGAGGCATGCAAGGAACCGCGGAGGTATGCAAGAAAGCGCTGATGCATGCAAGGAAGCGTGCAAGCATGCAAGTAAGCGCGGAGGCCTGCAAGTAAGCGCGGAAGCATGCAAGAAAGCGTGGAAGTATGCAAAGAATTGCGGAAGCATGCAAGGAAGCGCGGAAGCGTGCAAGGAACCGCGGAGGTATTTAACTAAGCGCGGAAGCATGCAAGAAAGAGCGGAAGCATGCCAGCAAGCGCGAAAGCATGCAAGGAAGCGCGGATGCATTCAAGTAAGAGCGGATGCATGCAAGAAAGCGCGGAAGCGTGCAAGGAACCGCGGATGCATGCAAGTAAGCGATGATGCATGCAAGGAAGCGCGGAAGTATGATAGGAAGCGCGGATGCATGCAACGAAGCGCTGATGCATGCAAGGAAGAGCGGATGCATGCAAGTAAGCGATGATGCATGCAAGGAAGCGCGGATGCATGCAAGTAAGAGCGGATGCATGCAAAAAAGCGCGGAAGCAGGCTATGAAGCGCGGATACATGCAAGAAAGCGCGGATGCCTGCGAGGAAGGGCGGATGCAGTCAAGGAAACGCGGATGCGTGCAAGAAAGCGCGGAATCATGCAAGGAACCGCGGAAGCATGCAAGGAAGCGCGGAAGCATGTAAAGAAGCGCGGAAGCATGCAATGAAGAGCTGATGCATGCAAGGAAGCGCGGAAGTATGCAAATAAGCGCGGAAGCATGCAAGGAACCGCGGATGCATGCAACGAAGCGCTGATGCATGCAAGTAAGAGCGGATGCATGCAAGAAAGCGCGGATGCGTGCAAGGAACCGCGGATGCATGCAAGTAAGCGATGATGCATGCAAGGAAGCGCGTATGCATGCAAGTAAGAGCGGATGCATGCAAAAAAGCGCGGAAGCAGGCTATGAAGCGCGGATACATGCAAGAAAGCGCGGATGCCTGCGAGGAAGGGCGGATGCAGTCAAGGAAACGCGGATGCGTGCAAGAAAGCGCGGATGCATGCAAGTACGAGCGGATGCATGCAAGGAAGCGCGGAAGCATGCAAGTAAGAGCGGATGCATGTAAGAAAGCCCGGAAGCATGCAAGGAAGCGCGGAAGCATGCAAGTAAGAGCGGAAGCATGCAAGTAAGCGCCGAGGCATGCGAGGAAGCGCGGATGCATGCAAGTAAGCGATGATGCATGCAAGGAAGCGCGGATGCATGCAAGTAAGAGCGGATGCATGCAAAAAAGCGCGGAAGCAGGCTATGAAGCGCGGATACATGCAAGAAAGCGCGGATGCCTGCGAGGAAGGGCGGATGCAGTCAAGGAAACGCGGATGCGTGCAAGAAAGCGCGGATGCATGCAAGTACGAGCGGATGCATGCAAGGAAGCGCGGAAGCATGCAAGTAAGAGCGGATGCATGTAAGAAAGCCCGGAAGCATGCAAGGAAGCGCGGAAGCATGCAAGTAAGAGCGGAAGCATGCAAGTAAGCGCCGAGGCATGCGAGGAAGCGCGGAAGCATACAAGGAAGTGCGGAAGCATGCAAGGAACCTAGGATGCATGCAAGTACGCGCGGAAGCATGAAAGTAAGCGATGATACTTGCAAGGAAGAGCGGAAGCTTGCAATGAAGCTGCGGAAGCATGCAAGTAAGAGCGGAAGCATGCAAGTAAGCGCGGAAGCATGCAAGGAACCGCGAATGCTTGCAAGCAAGCGCGGGGGCATGCAAGGAAGCGCGGAAGCATGCAAGGAAGCGCGAAAGCATGCAAGTACGCGCGGAAGCATGCAAGTAAGCGATGATACATGCAAGGAAGAGCGGAAGTTTGCAACGAAGCTGCGGAAGCATGCAAGTAAGAGCGGAAGCATGCAAGTAAGCGCGGAGGCATGCTAGGAAGTGCGGAAGCATGTAAGGAAACGCGGAAGCATGCTAGGCAGCACGGATGCATGGAGGGAAGCGCGGCAGCATGCAAGATATCTCGGATGCATGCAAGAAAGCGCGGATACATGCAAGGAAGCGCGGAATCATGCAAGAAACCGCGGTTGCATGCAAGGAATCTCGGATGCATACAAGAAAGCGCGGATACATGCAAGGAAGCGCGGATGCATACAAGAAAGCGCGGATACATGCAAGGAAGCGCGGAAGCATGAAAGGAAGCGGGGCAGCATGTAAAGAAGCGCGGAAGCATGCAAGGAAGCGCTGATGCATGCAAGGAAGCGCGGAAGCATGCAGGTAAAGCCGGAAGCATGCAAGGAACCGCGGAAGCATGCAAGGAAGCGCGGATGCATGCAAGAAATCGCGGATGCATGCAAGAAAGCGCGGAGGCATGCAAGGAACCGCGGAGGTATGCAAGAAAGCGCTGATGCATGCAAGGAAGCGTGCAAGCATGCAAGTAAGCGCGGAGGCCTGCAAGTAAGCGCGGAAGCATGCAAGAAAGCGTGGAAGTATGCAAAGAATTGCGGAAGCATGCAAGGAAGCGCGGAAGCGTGCAAGGAACCGCGGAGGTATTTAACTAAGCGCGGAAGCATGCAAGAAAGAGCGGAAGCATGCCAGCAAGCGCGAAAGCATGCAAGGAAGCGCGGATGCATTCAAGTAAGAGCGGATGCATGCAAGAAAGCGCGGAAGCGTGCAAGGAACCGCGGATGCATGCAAGTAAGCGATGATGCATGCAAGGAAGCGCGGAAGTATGATAGGAAGCGCGGATGCATGCAACGAAGCGCTGATGCATGCAAGGAAGAGCGGATTCATGCAAGAAAGCGCGGAATCATGCAAGGAACCGCGGTTGCATGCAAGGAAGCGCGGATGCAGTCAAGGAAACGCGGATGCGTGCAAGAAAGCGCGGATGCATGCAAGTAAGAGCGGATGCATGCAAGGAAGCGCGGAAGCATGCAAGGAAGCGCGGAAGCATGCAAGGAAGCGCGGAAGCATGTAAAGAAGCGCGGAAGCATGCAATGAAGAGCTGATGCATGCAAGGAAGCGCGGAAGTATGCAAATAAGCGCGGAAGCATGTAAAGAAGCGTGGAAGCATGCAAGTAAGAGCGGAAGCATGCAAGTAAGCGCGGATGCATGCAAGTAAGCGCGGAGGCATGCAAGGAAGCGCGGAATCATGCAAGAAACCGCGGTTGCATGCAAGGAATCTCGGATGCATACAAGAAAGCGCGGATACATGCAAGGAAGCGCGGAAGCATGAAAGGAAGCGGGGCAGCATGTAAAGAAGCGCGGAAGCATGCAAGGAAGCGCTGATGCATGCAAGGAAGCGCGGAAGCATGCAGGTAAAGCCGGAAGCATGCAAGGAACCGCGGAAGCATGCAAGGAAGCGCGGATGCATGCAAGAAATCGCGGATGCATGCAAGAAAGCGCGGAGGCATGCAAGGAACCGCGGAGGTATGCAAGAAAGCGCTGATGCATGCAAGGAAGCGTGCAAGCATGCAAGTAAGCGCGGAGGCCTGCAAGTAAGCGCGGAAGCATGCAAGAAAGCGTGGAAGTATGCAAAGAATTGCGGAAGCATGCAAGGAAGCGCGGAAGCGTGCAAGGAACCGCGGAGGTATTTAACTAAGCGCGGAAGCATGCAAGAAAGAGCGGAAGCATGCCAGCAAGCGCGAAAGCATGCAAGGAAGCGCGGATGCATTCAAGTAAGAGCGGATGCATGCAAGAAAGCGCGGAAGCGTGCAAGGAACCGCGGATGCATGCAAGTAAGCGATGATGCATGCAAGGAAGCGCGGAAGTATGATAGGAAGCGCGGATGCATGCAACGAAGCGCTGATGCATGCAAGGAAGAGCGGATTCATGCAAGAAAGCGCGGAATCATGCAAGGAACCGCGGAAGCATGCAAGGAAGCGCGGAAGCATGTAAAGAAGCGCGGAAGCATGCAATGAAGAGCTGATGCATGCAAGGAAGCGCGGAAGTATGCAAATAAGCGCGGAAGCATGCAAGGAACCGCGGATGCATGCAACGAAGCGCTGATGCATGCAAGTAAGAGCGGATGCATGCAAGAAAGCGCGGATGCGTGCAAGGAACCGCGGATGCATGCAAGTAAGCGATGATGCATGCAAGGAAGCGCGGATGCATGCAAGTAAGAGCGGATGCATGCAAAAAAGCGCGGAAGCAGGCTATGAAGCGCGGATACATGCAAGAAAGCGCGGATGCCTGCGAGGAAGGGCGGATGCAGTCAAGGAAACGCGGATGCGTGCAAGAAAGCGCGGATGCATGCAAGTACGAGCGGATGCATGCAAGGAAGCGCGGAAGCATGCAAGTAAGAGCGGATGCATGTAAGAAAGCCCGGAAGCATGCAAGGAAGCGCGGAAGCATGCAAGTAAGAGCGGAAGCATGCAAGTAAGCGCCGAGGCATGCGAGGAAGCGCGGATGCATGCAAGTAAGCGATGATGCATGCAAGGAAGCGCGGATGCATGCAAGTAAGAGCGGATGCATGCAAAAAAGCGCGGAAGCAGGCTATGAAGCGCGGATACATGCAAGAAAGCGCGGATGCCTGCGAGGAAGGGCGGATGCAGTCAAGGAAACGCGGATGCGTGCAAGAAAGCGCGGATGCATGCAAGTACGAGCGGATGCATGCAAGGAAGCGCGGAAGCATGCAAGTAAGAGCGGATGCATGTAAGAAAGCCCGGAAGCATGCAAGGAAGCGCGGAAGCATGCAAGTAAGAGCGGAAGCATGCAAGTAAGCGCCGAGGCATGCGAGGAAGCGCGGAAGCATACAAGGAAGTGCGGAAGCATGCAAGGAACCTAGGATGCATGCAAGTACGCGCGGAAGCATGAAAGTAAGCGATGATACTTGCAAGGAAGAGCGGAAGCTTGCAATGAAGCTGCGGAAGCATGCAAGTAAGAGCGGAAGCATGCAAGTAAGCGCGGAAGCATGCAAGGAACCGCGAATGCTTGCAAGCAAGCGCGGGGGCATGCAAGGAAGCGCGGAAGCATGCAAGGAAGCGCGAAAGCATGCAAGTACGCGCGGAAGCATGCAAGTAAGCGATGATACATGCAAGGAAGAGCGGAAGTTTGCAACGAAGCTGCGGAAGCATGCAAGTAAGAGCGGAAGCATGCAAGTAAGCGCGGAGGCATGCTAGGAAGTGCGGAAGCATGTAAGGAAACGCGGAAGCATGCTAGGCAGCACGGATGCATGGAGGGAAGCGCGGCAGCATGCAAGATATCTCGGATGCATGGAGGGAAGCGCGGAAGCATGCAAGAGATCTCGGATGCATGCAAGAAAGCGCGGATACATGCAAGGAAGCGCGGAATCATGCAAGAAACCGCGGTTGCATGCAAGGAATCTCGGATGCATACAAGAAAGCGCGGATACATGCAAGGAAGCGCGGAAGCATGAAAGGAAGCGGGGCAGCATGTAAAGAAGCGCGGAAGCATGCAAGGAAGCGCTGATGCATGCAAGGAAGCGCGGAAGCATGCAGGTAAAGCCGGAAGCATGCAAGGAACCGCGGAAGCATGCAAGGAAGCGCGGATGCATGCAAGAAATCGCGGATGCATGCAAGAAAGCGCGGAGGCATGCAAGGAACCGCGGAGGTATGCAAGAAAGCGCTGATGCATGCAAGGAAGCGTGCAAGCATGCAAGTAAGCGCGGAGGCCTGCAAGTAAGCGCGGAAGCATGCAAGAAAGCGTGGAAGTATGCAAAGAATTGCGGAAGCATGCAAGGAAGCGCGGAAGCGTGCAAGGAACCGCGGAGGTATTTAACTAAGCGCGGAAGCATGCAAGAAAGAGCGGAAGCATGCCAGCAAGCGCGAAAGCATGCAAGGAAGCGCGGATGCATTCAAGTAAGAGCGGATGCATGCAAGAAAGCGCGGAAGCGTGCAAGGAACCGCGGATGCATGCAAGTAAGCGATGATGCATGCAAGGAAGCGCGGAAGTATGATAGGAAGCGCGGATGCATGCAACGAAGCGCTGATGCATGCAAGGAAGAGCGGATTCATGCAAGAAAGCGCGGAATCATGCAAGGAACCGCGGTTGCATGCAAGGAACCGCGGATGCATGCAAGTAAGCGCGGATGCATGCAAGAAAGCCCGGAAGCATGCAAGGAACGCGGAAGCATGCAAGGAAGCGCGGAAGCATGCAAGGAAGCGCGGAAGCATGCAAGGAAGCGCGGAAGCATGTAAAGAAGCGCGGAAGCATGCAATGAAGAGCTGATGCATGCAAGGAAGCGCGGAAGTATGCAAATAAGCGCGGAAGCATGCAAGGAACCGCGGATGCATGCAACGAAGCGCTGATGCATGCAAGTAAGAGCGGATGCATGCAAGAAAGCGCGGATGCGTGCAAGGAACCGCGGATGCATGCAAGTAAGCGATGATGCATGCAAGGAAGCGCGGATGCATGCAAGTAAGAGCGGATGCATGCAAAAAAGCGCGGAAGCAGGCTATGAAGCGCGGATACATGCAAGAAAGCGCGGATGCCTGCGAGGAAGGGCGGATGCAGTCAAGGAAACGCGGATGCGTGCAAGAAAGCGCGGATGCATGCAAGTACGAGCGGATGCATGCAAGGAAGCGCGGAAGCATGCAAGTAAGAGCGGATGCATGTAAGAAAGCCCGGAAGCATGCAAGGAAGCGCGGAAGCATGCAAGTAAGAGCGGAAGCATGCAAGTAAGCGCCGAGGCATGCGAGGAAGCGCGGATGCATGCAAGTAAGCGATGATGCATGCAAGGAAGCGCGGATGCATGCAAGTAAGAGCGGATGCATGCAAAAAAGCGCGGAAGCAGGCTATGAAGCGCGGATACATGCAAGAAAGCGCGGATGCCTGCGAGGAAGGGCGGATGCAGTCAAGGAAACGCGGATGCGTGCAAGAAAGCGCGGATGCATGCAAGTACGAGCGGATGCATGCAAGGAAGCGCGGAAGCATGCAAGTAAGAGCGGATGCATGTAAGAAAGCCCGGAAGCATGCAAGGAAGCGCGGAAGCATGCAAGTAAGAGCGGAAGCATGCAAGTAAGCGCCGAGGCATGCGAGGAAGCGCGGAAGCATACAAGGAAGTGCGGAAGCATGCAAGGAACCTAGGATGCATGCAAGTACGCGCGGAAGCATGAAAGTAAGCGATGATACTTGCAAGGAAGAGCGGAAGCTTGCAATGAAGCTGCGGAAGCATGCAAGTAAGAGCGGAAGCATGCAAGTAAGCGCGGAAGCATGCAAGGAACCGCGAATGCTTGCAAGCAAGCGCGGGGGCATGCAAGGAAGCGCGGAAGCATGCAAGGAAGCGCGAAAGCATGCAAGTACGCGCGGAAGCATGCAAGTAAGCGATGATACATGCAAGGAAGAGCGGAAGTTTGCAACGAAGCTGCGGAAGCATGCAAGTAAGAGCGGAATCATGCAAGTAAGCGCGGAGGCATGCTAGGAAGTGCGGAAGCATGTAAGGAAACGCGGAAGCATGCTAGGCAGCACGGATGCATGGAGGGAAGCGCGGCAGCATGCAAGATACCTCGGATGCATGGAGGGAAGCGCGGAAGCATGCAAGAGATCTCGGATGCATGCAAGAAAGCGCGGATACATGCAAGGAAGCGCGGATGCATGCAAGAAAGCCTGGAAGTATGCAAAGAATCGCGGAAGCATGCAAGGAAGCGCGGAAGGATGCAAGGAACCGCGGATGCATGCAAGTAAGCGCGGATGCATGCAAGAAAGCCCGGAAGCATGCAAGGAACGCGGAAGCATGCAAGGAACCGCGGAAGCATGCAACTAAGCGCGGATGCATGCAAGAAAGCGCGGAAGCATGCAAATAAGCGCCGAAGCATGCAAGGAAGCGCGGAGGCATGCAAGGAAGCGCGGAAGCATGTAAGGAAACGCGGAAGCATGCTAGGAAGAGCGGATGCATGGAGGGAAGCGCGGAAGCATGCAAGGAATCTCGGATGCATACAAGAAAGCGAGGTTACATGCAAGGAAGCGCAGATGCATGCAAGAAAGCGTGCAAGTATGCAACGAATCGCGGAACCATGCAAGGAAGCGCGGAAGCATGCAAGGAAGCGCGGAAGCTTGCAAGGGAGCGCGGAAGCATGCAAGGAACCGCGGAGGTATACAACTAAACGCGGAAGCATGCAAGGAAGCGCGGAAGCATGCAAGTAAGCGCGGAACCATGCAAGGAAGCGTGGAAGCATGCAAGGAATCGCGGATGCATTCAAGAATGCGCGGATACATGCAAGGAAGCGCGGATGCATGCAAGGAAACTCGGATGCATGCAAGGAAGCGCGAAAGCATGCAAGAAAGCGCGGAAACAGGCAAGTACGCGCAGAAGCATGCAAGTAATCGCGGATGCATGCAAGGAAGCGCTAATGCATGCAAGGAAGCTCGAAAGCATGCAGGTAAGCGCGGAAGCATGCAAGTAATCGCGGTTGCATGCAAGTAAGAGCGGAAGCATGCAATGAAGCGCCGAAGCTTGCAACGAAGCGCGGAAGCTTGTAAGCAAGCGCGAAAGCATACAAGGAAGCGCGGATGCATGCAACGAAGCGCGGATACATGCACGCAATCGCGGAAGCATGCAACGAAGAGCGGAAGCATGCAAGCAAGCGCGGAAGCACGCAAGTAAGCGCGGAAGCATGCAAGTCAGCGCGGATACATGCAAGTAAGCGCGGATGCATGCAAGGAAGCGCGGATGCATGCATGACACCACGGAAGCATGCAAGGAACCGTGGAAGCATGGAAGTAAGCGCAGAAGCATGCAAGGAAGCGCGAAATCAGGCAATGAAGCACGGAAGCATGCAAGCAGGCGCGGAAGCGTCCAAGCGGGCGCGGAAGCGTCCAAGCGGGCGCGGAAGCGTCCAAGTAGGCGCGGAAGCGTCCACGCAGGCGCGGAAGCGTCCAAGCAGGCGCGGAAGCATCCATATAGGCGCGGAAGCGTCCAAGCAGGCGCGGAAGCATCCATACAGGCGCGGAAGCGTCCAAGCAGGCGCGGAAGCGTCCAAGCAGACGCGGAAGCATGCATACATGCGCGGAAGCATCCAAGCAGGTGCGGAAGCGTCCAAGCAGACGCGGAAGCATCCATACATGCGCGGAAGCATCCAAGCAGTTGCGGAAGCGTCCAAGCAGGCCCGGAAGCGTGCAAGCAGGCGCGGAAGCGACCATGCAGGCGCGGAAGGGTCCAAGCGGGCGCGGAAGCGTCCATTTTGGCGCGGAAGCGACCGAGCAGGCGCGCAAGTGTGCAAACAGTCACGGACAGAAAAGGGACCGAAAAATTGCAGAAAAATTGACAGAAAAGGGACAGAAAAAGTGCAGAGAAAGTGACAGAAAAGGAGACAGAACAAGCGGTAGAAAAAGTAGGCAGAAAAAGTGGTAGAAAAAGTGGCAGAAAAAGTGGCTGAAATGTGGCAGAGAAAATGGCAGAAAAAGTGGCAGAAAAATTGACAGAAATGGTGACAGAAAAGGGACAGAAAAAGTGCAGAGAAAGTGACAGAAAAGGAGACAGAACAAGCGGTAGAAAAAGTAGGCAGAAAAAGTGGTAGAAAAAGTGGCAGAAAAAGTGGCTGAAATGTGGCAGAGAAAATGGCAGAAAAAGTGGCAGAAAAATTGACAGAAATGGTGACAGAAAAGGGACAGAAAAGTGACAGAAAAAGTGGAGAAAAAGAGACAGGAAAAGTAACAGAAAAAGTGACAGAAAAGGGACAGAAAAAGTGCAGAAAAAGTGCCAGATAATGTAGCAGTAATAGTGACAGAAAAAGTTGCAGAAATGGTAGCAGAAATAGTGACAGAAAATGTAACGGAAGAGGGGCAGAGAAAGTGGCAGAAAAAGAGCCATAATAAGTGACAGAAAAAGTAGATTCCTACTTTACAGTCTGTCGGTAAAACAGTTTTCTACCTTACCGACTGATTGTGGATCAGTTTCCTGCTTCAGCGGCTGGCGGCAAGATAGTTTCCTATTTTACCGACTGATGGTAATACCCTTTCCTACTTTACCGTCCATCGAGAGAATTACATTTGGATAGTTTTTGTGAAAATTTACCATCAGAGTTCTGAGTATGAGTGACGTTGTCTTACCTTTTGACGTTATAACAGAAAAATTGGCGGAAAAGTAGCGGCAAAAGTGGCGGAAAATGTAATGGAAATAGTGGCGGAAATAGTGGCAGAAAAAGTGGCGGAAAAAGCGACGGAAAAAGTGACAGATTATTGTACAGGGTGTTTCCAAAGGTTTTGTCATGGCTTCGGGGTGTTGTTCTAGAGCTCGGATTGGATGAAGATTTGTGAGAATTACTTGCCGCAAAATTATTTGAGGAATCCGATTCAAACTGGCTCAGCTATCTTCTTCGTATTGTTACGTAAGTAAAATGTCTGAAAGTAAACATGGGTCAGAAATGAACCGTTCTCCCGCAAATCGAATTTTAATTGGGCCTCCGCGATCTAATTTTCGCTTAGTAAGTGAGAGAGTCAGCTGTTCCTTCGGAATGTATTTTCTAAACACAATTCAACCAAATTAGCACCGTTAGTAGCAGTTATTACCTTACTCTTTGCCTTTATTTTAGTCGATGTATTATTTGCGAGCTTCAACCTTTCTAAAATTGTAGTTCCAACTTCAATCATAAATTCAAAATCCTTGCAAAGATGTGATGTACATCCACTGTGAAAACACCATCTTGTATTATACGTACTATTGTGAACTCGCAACGTAATTTCTTCTTTGTAAGCCATCGAGCAAATCCTTTCTGAGAATTCTGCTTGGTCTTTCATTGGGCAGTTTCTTATTGCGTGTCCTTGTTTGTTACATTTGTAACATCGATATTTAAAATTACCATAATCCTTTGGTTTTGAATCGCCGACGCTAGAATGTGATTAATTTTTATTAGATTTCCAATTAAATTTAAAGTCACCTGTCTTTCAATTCGACTTCGGTTTAAAATGCTTTCCCTGATTTTTATTCCTATATAAAACAGCTTCAGAGTTGTTTACTGCAGTCTGATTTCTTTTTGCACGGCTCTCATCCAACATTTTTACACTCAATATTTCTGGATTAGGTAATATATCACGAGATTGTATTGCACACCTAAAGTTGTCATAACTATTTGGTAAACTTTGTAACAGCATGATGCTTTGCAATTCTTCGTTTATATCCAATGACAACTCAGATAACGTGTCAACAATAATAAAAAATTGATTTACATGCTCTTGAATGTCACATCCGTCTTCAAACCGATGTGCTGACAATTGGTTCCATAATGACGCTTTCCTCGCTTGTCCTTTCGATGCGTAGGCTGACTCTAGTTTTAACCAAACATCTCGCGAAGTGTCACAATTTCTAATTAATGTTAGTACAGGAGAACTAACTGATAACATTAGATCGGCGTTAGCAATTAAATATTCCTCGATCCAATTTTCAACAGCAGCTTGCGATACCTCGTCATTTTCGATTATCGCAGGTTTCTTTTTCGATCCATTAACGTAAGCCCAGCCCTTATTTTTTATTAAAAGAGCGCTTACCTTCGTTCTCCATGTATCATAATTATTCCTTGTGAGCATTTCTATTCGCGTAAAATTCCATATTTCTCTTTGGGTTATTTTTATTTCTTTTTTTTAACTAAACTTCGATTTTTTTTATTTATTTTATTCTACCCATTTATCTTTCTTCTGGGCCCATAACCTATAGAAGTCCGTATATATGTGGGATTGGTTGTATCGGCCCGCATAGACCGATACCGATTTGTATCCTCTGTCCTCCTCGCTCTGGATTATTACTTCTTGGAACATGGCCGTGCAGTGTTCAGGTTACACACGTCAGCGGCAGGGTTTAGGTGGGCTTGCAGGCAATGACAAACACGCGTGACGAAAAATGCCATTGCAACGGGTCGGGTCTCGTTCGAGAATAAGATTTGGGGACACATATTTTGGACGTCGAACAGTGAAGAACGAATCGAACTTTCGTGGCATTTGGACGCTACAAATGCATTTAATTTGTACGGCCTTTGGACACTTTGAGTTTAGAACACTTTGCACTTGTACACGAACAATTGTACTAGTACTTAGAACACAGAACTTGTACTTGGACATCATTACTTGGACAGCAAATATACAATCATTGTGTTAGTACTATAATTCGCGCTATTTATTATCGGCGCAAACATTGGTTATATTAGATGTTAAAATATAGAGTAAAACTGAGTTTATTATCTAAAACTATATACCAAATGCTAATACAAAAATTAATATAATAGTGAACTGCTTCGTATAATCGCTTATAAAGAACTAAACAGCATTCGCTCCGCTCAGTCACTCGTTCGTACTCATACATCCATGCACTCATTCATATACACGCGCATGCATTCCTTATGATAGGGATCGTAGGGCCTCCGCGCACGTATCTTATAAACAGCCGCCTAGACTAAACAGGCTAGGCGGTCGCGATGAGGCCATACCTCGATTTTCTACGCCAAACTCCCGAGCGAAGCGGTTGTGTTTATAAACTGTTCCGCTCTCGATACGTAGTGCGGTAGAAGGAGAAGTCACGTACTATAACCAGTGAACTGTTGTTGCTCGCTCATTTTCTTATTTCTCAAATCGCTACTGATTATTCGGACACAGCGCTCAACAAATCAACGCGCTCGGCGCTGGCAAGGTGAAGGCTACGCGTGTTTCGGTCTTCGAAACTCCGCGTTCAAAACAAAGAGGTACACCGTTGCCGATGTTCGTTGTACAGTTCTCGACACAATCCGACTTGAATTTTCTTAAGATCATTCAAGTCATTAACTATCAAAAAATTCGCTGGGAAAAATTCCAACGCAACGAACTGCAGGCTAGAATTTCGTTGCGTAAAGTGCAAAGAAGCACATGAGGAAGGGGCTTGTGGAGTGGCGGTTAAAACCGAAAAAGCGGCAATCTATTGCGTGAACTGTAAAGAATTTGGCCATCCGGCCTCTTACCGCGGGTGCCCCACGTTAAAGAAAATGATCGCAGCGGCCACCTCACCGAAATCCATCGCATCCGCAACTGCATCTCAGAGGTCACATAAAACGACCCGCAGCCCGACCCGTACAATCGTCGCTGGTTTATCGTACAGCCAAGCACTGGCCTCACCAGCAGTTCCGGTTATCAACGCGATTGCATCAACATCGGCGAGACAGCAACTGCGACGTGCACCTGCAGCAGCACCGTGAATTATAGCGGACAGCCCATCCGCTGCACCAACAGTTAAACGCCAAGTTCCGAGCTTGCGGCGATCAAAGAATCACTGTCGCAACTCGTAGCTCAAATTCCAGTTCTATTTAACCGAGTAAACGGTAACACAGAGAAAATTAACGTCCTTTTCTCAATGTTAATAGGTGAAAACGACGAAGCGCAGCAGATCAGAACGGCCAGCGGTACCCGTCGCACAGTGGGGTATTTGGCTCGAAAAGGCGGAAAAAAGTCGGTTTCAAAAATTTTACATAATTTGAAATTTTTTTAATGTCCGAAGTTGTTGAATATGTGGGCAACAATGTGCTCAATTTTTTTTACTCATTTGTACATTCATAAACCTGAAAACTTAATCGAAATTAAACAGATTTTATGGACTACGTCGTCTTTACCACGATGTTGCAAATACATCATGCATTTAGTAAGGATTTTTATATATTTATAAGAAATTATGTAATTTCTTGTGTTATGGATACATTCTAAGCAAGTACGTGATACAATTCCAAACAGTTTTTACTTTTTGATCAACGTTATTTATGTACTTATTAATATTTGCAGATATCTAATAACTCAGTAATTATTTTACCATGATAAAGTTTCATTAACGATTTTGTTATAGTTCTGCCTGAGTCTCCATGCTCTTTTTGGTCTCATTACGTTCGTTAAAGATTAGTGATTATAAGCCAACAAAGTTTGATTCCGAATATGACCGAATTGGAATTTTATAACTAATTTAGTACTAAGCGTTTACCGGCCTTACGCGTACGCCTCTGCGTTCGGGTGCGTTGGGCCTGCGTGTCGTTTTACAGACTTTTCTACGAAACTGTTTACATTGCAGTATCTCAATTGTTTTTTGTTCGTTTTTTGTTTTGTTGAATGCTTTTATTTCCTTTTGCAGTCAGTTGAAATACTTCTAGTAGAGAGATCAGAGCGATTTATTTGGAGCTTTTTCACTATTATATATAATATTATATGCAAATTCATATTCAATATAGGTTTTGTTTTACGTTTTTTATCATACATATAATACTTGTTCTGAGTGTAGTAAAGTGTTTTAGAGTATATTTAGTTTAGTGCATATTTAATTAATGTTTCTTTCTTTGATATAATATATTATGTTATGTGCGTTTAATTTCTTAAGTGTATGTACTGTGATTTTTACATTCATATAAAATTTCACTTCTCTGATTCTGGGTAAGTACCATTTAAAATATTTATTCCACCGCTCGAATGTTTTCTACTTCTACGATTTAATAAAAAAAAATACGTATATAGGTATATATATATATATATTCAAAATGTCTGGAAGTCCTGTAATGCAAACTGCGGACTCATTGGGAATTAAGTTACGCACAAGAATGCAATTATTTGCCATAATGCAAGAAAAAGAAAACGAAAACATTAATTCAAAATTAGATTATCACGAAAGTTACTTACTTCATCAAAACAATTATTCGGATGAAGAATATAGTGCATGGAAACATAAAATTTCCAATATAAAGTTTGGATTCAAACGTAGGTGGGTATCTGCGAGTTACAAAGAGGAATCATTTAAAATAAAATATAAAAATTGGTTAGAAGGAACGGTAAGAATACCCATTTCGAAGAGTAGATCTGGTCGGCCCAAAAAATCTTTTAACGCCTCGTGTGAACGCAGTAAAAGGAATAGAACGGAAAACCTCCGTGAAAATACAAGTGTGGAGGAATTAGCATTTGCCACTCAATCATAGCTAAAAGCTTCAGGAATGGTGGATGCATCTTTCATATTAAAAGAAATTACGAAATCTCCTAACCGTGCGAAAAAGTACAGGAACATTAATTTAAGTAAGCAACAAAACGAAGGGAGGCAATTATCAAATTTGAAAGCTTTGTCAATATTTGTTGATGCTCAATTAACAAGAGAACAATATGAAATTATAAGAACAAGCGATAAGAAGCTATACCCCTGTTATTCTGTGATTCAGAAAACCAAAAAAGAATGTTACCCTGTTCCAGAATGATATACACTAACCGCAACTCATGCTGAAATAAATTTACAGGATTTGTTAAATCATACAGCTGCCCGTTTAATATTATACCTGGAAGATGTAGTAAATAGTTTAGACGAAAATGAATTTAAGATGCAATTAATAAGTAAATGGGGTTGTGATGGATCACACCAAGCGCAATATAAGCAAAAATTTGAGAACAGTTCTGACTCAGATGCATATATATTTCAGAGTTCGTTGGCCCCATTGCAGTTAATTTGCTCTAAAAATAAAAAAATAGTTTGGCAGAACCCGAGTCCATCGTCTCCGAGATATTGCCGTCCAATCAGGATACGATTTCAAAAGGAATCTGTTAACGTAACGAATGAAGAAGTTCAATACATGGAAACGAAAATAAACAACTTAAATGAAACGAAAATTGAAAAGAATGGATCGATTATATGTATTAAACATATTATGTTATTTACAATGATTGACGCAAAAGTTTGCAATTCGATCACTAATACGACCTCAACAATGAGATGTTATATATGTGGCGCTACATCCCGGGACTTTAACGATTTATCGAGAAGAAGAGAAGTTAATCCTCAAACATTAAAGTTTGGTTTATCAATTTTACATGCTCGAATAAGAATATTTGAAACATTATTGCATTTATCTTATAAGTTATCGATTAAAAAGTGGCAAGCAAAATCAAGCGAGGAAAAATCTATAGTAGCTCAAAGGAAAAAAATTATACAAGAAGAATTTAAAAAAAAAGTGGGAATTATCGTCGATGTACCGAAAGCTGGTTTCGGAAATTCGAATGACGGAAACACCAGTCAAAGGTTTTTTTTGGACCCTGAATTGTCAGCAGATATCACAGGAATCAATGTCGAATTGATTTGTAAATTTAAGGTAATATTAGAAGTGATATCAAGTGGTCAGAAAGTAGATACAAGGAAGTTTGCACTATATGCCAATAATACAGCCGAAATGTATGTTAATTTATATCCGTGGTACACTATGAGTCCCACAGTTCATAAAATATTAATGCACGGACCAGAAGTGATTCAAAATTCTCTTTTGCCTATTGGGCAGCTCTCGGAAGAAGCAGCAGAGGCCCGAAATAAACATTTTCGTCTTTATAGGCAAAATCATTCAAGAAAATGTTCTCGAGAATCTTGTAACCAGGATGTCTTGAATAGACTTTTATTAACTTCCGATCCTCTCTTATCTAGTTTAAGAGGACAACAAAAAAAGAAGATTCCATTTTCTAAAAAATGTAAGGAAATGCTTCTGTCTAGTGAGTTCCTTCAAGAAACATTATCTGAGGAAGAAATTTCTGATGCATTTTCGGATGAAGATTAACGGTTAGAATTTAAAAATGTTCGTTTATATATATACATATATATATATATATATATATATATATATATATATATATATATATATATATATATATATATATATATATATATATATATATATATATATATATATATATATATATATATATATATATATATATATATATATATATATATATATATATATATATATATATATATATATATATATGTATATATATATATATATATATATATATATATATATATATATATATATATATATATATATATATATATATTCTCTTACTACAAAGTTTGAAAATAATAATTTGCATCATTTGAATACAATTTATGTGTAAAAATAATTTTTTCAGGTTTTCGGTGCAAATATACCACCATGGTTTCTTGATGATCTGAAGAAAAAATGTTGGAAAAAATTTTTTTTTTTTGCGAAAAATCAATTTTTTTAATTTTTTAAATGTTAAAACATATTTTTGATGTTGTACTGTTATAGTTGATGTTAAGACGAATCTAACGACCTATTATATTATAACGTTGAGCCTATAAATAACTGTAAAATAGTTTTTTCCGCCTTTTCGGGCCAAATACCCCACTGTGCGTCGCGGGCGTAGCAAACGTTAATTCGAAATGGCGGGGAACCAAGGTATCACCCTCAACGAATTCTCCCTGATCGGGGTAAATGTAAATTCTCTCATTAATCTTTACCGGAGGGATTACTTGCAATCCTTTCTTACTCGTTACAAGCCGGACTTTTGCTGTCTTTGCGAAACGAAACTAAACAGCAAGCACAGATTAACGCCGTCAGGCGGATATAAAATCGTTCGACAGGATAGAGAGGGGGCCGCGGCGGGGGCACCGAGATTATAATCAAAGATAGTATATCATTCAAGAAGATCGATCTGGAATTGCCACCCCAACCAATCGTAGAAGCCTCCGCGATATCTATCAGTATCGGAAGGGGAAGAAGCCTAGTAATAGTCTCGGTTTACAGCACGAACAAAAATAGTAAAGATTTCATCGATCAACTAGAACGTATCTTTTCAAAGCTACGGCTCCATAACGATCTAAACTTTTACATCATCGCGGGCGATTTCAACGCCAACCACACTTCTTGGAAAAACACGTTAAATAACAGCAGTGGCATTAAACTTTACGATTGGCTCAGCTTTCGCGGTGCTGTATATCGTGCGCACCTCCTGTTCTCGAAGACTCCCACTTTCCATCGAGCAGCCTCAAATCTCGACCTAGTCCTGGCGGACAGCAGGTTGATCGAGTACATAAACGAAAGTACCGGCCGCTTACAAACTCTTCCCTATGATAGTGATCAGTGGGCAACCAGAGTGAAATTTCGAAACTTCGGGTGGGACACAATGTTGCCGCGTCTCGAACCACCGAGGAGAATGCAGATTCACAGGGCCGACTGGACCAAATTTAAAAATCTCTTGGCTGATATCGTTCCCGATGGCATGAAGGAAATTATCACAGCCAATGAGATGCAAATCGATGCCATCATCAGACAGCTAGAGGGCAAAATCCATTCGGCCCTGGTCGAGTCTGCGCCAACCTCAAAAATGATTGTCAAACCGTGTGACTACACGGACAATCAAATTAAAAAATTAAAGCGAATTAAGTCAATACTTCTGACCAAACTTTTCGCAGTCTCGAGACGTGGCAATCCGACTGCTCCCGTAAATAGCGGCTTGGCTGGCTTTCTCAAGCAATGTATCGCGAGAGTAAATTATAGGATGCGAAAAAGATTCACCGCGATTGCTACCAATTTCTGGAACAACAACCTCAATAATCTGGACACCCAAGTCCCTAGCAAAATGTTTCCGCTGATTAGAAGAACACTAGAGCAATCCGGAGATCTTTCTCTCCCAGCGCTCAGGGCGCGAATGATCGACACAAGCCTTCTCGCCGAGAGCGAGCTCAACGCAAATGCACTCACGATCGAGGGTGACAGTTACGTGGTCACAAATGAAACCGATAAACTTAACCTTATCGGGGCTCACTTCTCCAGGGTTTACAAACTGGACTATTATAATGCGACCAACAACACGCACAGCTACGTGACAAATAGACTGACTCAGACGACAGAGACCATACATAAAAAAAATACTACTCGACTTTAACGCACGAATCGAGCGGCTGACAAACTTTCCCAGTAGAATCGAACTGAGACGACCAAACAGCGACGCAACGGACTACTTTACGAATCCTGAAGAAGTGACACGAGCCATTAAAAAACTCAAAAATAAAAAATCATCCTCGTTCGATGGCATTCCGAATTCGGCATTAAAAAGGCTCCCGCCGGGCGTTTTCGACTTGATGGCTGAGATTTTTAACGCATGCCTCAATATACGCAACTTTCCGAGCAGCTGGAAGACAGCCAAATTGCTGCCGTTGCTAAAAAAGGGTAAAGACCCTCGTGACTTAAACAGCTATCGACCGATCAGTCTGCTGCCCAACATAGGCAAGGTATTTGAGATTATACTAAACAACCGAATAACAGTGCAGGTCTGCGAGAAAAACTTGTTACCGGACCATCAATTTGGCTTCCGCCATGCACACTCCACAGTGCACGCGATCTCTAAACTCACTTCGGACATTGCGTGGGCACTAAACGGTAAAATGATGGTCGGTGCTTGCCTCGTCGATCTCGAAATAGCCTTCTACACGGTCTGGACCGCAGGCCTAATCGTTAAACTCCGAGATTTAGCTTTTCCGTAAAACCTCCAGCAAATGATTCATAGCATGATTACGAAAATAAATTTTCGTGTTCACGTGAACGGTACAGCTTCGAGTATCACGCACTGCATAGAGAATGGCCTACAGCAAGGCGCCGTGAACTCACCGACTCTATTCAGTTTATATTTTTCGGATATTTTGAAAAAATTTGTTCTAAACACCGATAATGGCTGCAGCGCTCTTGCGTTCGCAGACGACTTAATATTATACACACGAAGTCATGACCCTACCATAATTCAAAGTAAGCTGCAATTAACTCTAGACAAAGTCCTCCTTCACTGCAACAGCCTGAAAATTAAGATAAATCCAAATAAATGCGAAACCATTCTCTTCTCTGCAAATTCCCACAAAATCAGCAAGAAAGCACGTCGACAAGCGAAAAATTTTAATCTCAGCGATCCTGCGAACGCATCCGCTCTGCTTCCTCGCAAGAAATCAGTCAAATATCTCGGCGTAATTCTCAATGAGAGATTAAATTACAACGATCACGCGAAATATATTTTGGAAAAAGCACGCAAGGCAACTGCGAAAGTTGTTCGATTGCTGTACTCGAAACACGTGAATCCGAAAGTCAAAACTTTAATTTACAAGCTGTACGTGCGTCGATCCTTTCATACGCCTTCCCCGTATGGTTCCCGATCTCTCCATACGTCATGGAGATGATACGTGTACTGGAAAGGCGAATATTCCACGCAATCGGTGGTCTCCGTCTACCGACGCTACAAGCTAACGGCCAGTATCGCTCCGTCTCGAACGCGAGGGTCTATAACAAAGTAGACACCTCCCGCTTCGACATCTTTGCGCTAAAGCCCTTACGACTCCACGCGTATAAGCTGTTCACTAATAGTACCGGAAATCTGCTCATTAACGGACCTATTTACACTTGCCCCGATTATGCGGAAAAATGAAGACTCTCCGGTTACATAACTTTCGACACGTTCATGTATCTAGATGCGAACGGATTTCTTCAAGATCCGATATCAAAAATTCCCATCGTTTATCACATTAAACGAAAAAAGGGATCACTGGCTCTGGACTATAATCCCGCCGAGATACGGTGTAATCCGGAGAGACTCACATTCTCAACCGCGCTTCCACCCGTGGACCGAGATCCTAGAAGATACAAATATATCAATAAATTGCCATGGCTTCGCGCCGCGACGGGCCCTGCTAAGCCGCCGCGACTTGCGTCAGCTCGGACCCCGGGCTAAGAATACAACGTAATTATTTCTTTGCACGATTTTCTATTATAGGAAAACCTGCTACAACGCGCTCATTTCATCATTCGTCTCGTTTATATCATTACTTATTCTCGCCTCATCTCTATCATTCGCGCGAGCTCGTTTCGCGGATCTAGCATTCGGCGAGCACCACATTCTCTCGCCGCTTGCAGCTGCAAACAACTACGCTAATCACATCGGCAGCAGCACCCGGCCGCTTTTTCACCACCTCATGTGCCATCTCTCTCATTTTTACTTCATTTCATCCGCACCCGCATCTCGTTCGACCCACCTAGTATAAGTTACTTTTAAGTCATTATCGATGTCAGTTTTTCTCTATACGTCTCAGATTTTGTTTTTTTCCTTACATTCAATCTATAACTATCGACTGTTAAGCGCATTTTTTTTTCACCCCGCTAAAAATATATATACATTGTCACTCACTGTTAAAACTTATGTTTCGAGAAGCAGCAATATGCTTCCACATTACATATACATGCCCATTTATATTTTGCCTGCCGTTTATCAGGCTAATTGCTATTATATGGTGACGTCAAAATAAACGAATTTGAAAAAAAAAAAAAAAAGATACCACATATATATCTTACAATTAGCGTGAGTAGATAAATAAAGTATACACTTGAACTAAATTAAACATGTAAAACTGTATTTTAAATATATTTGACGGACAACATAAGGAAACGAAGATTATTGATTTATATATAACAAAAACATCACAGACAAGGCCTACTACAATATTTCAGTGCTTTGCTTCTTTTGTCGTTTCGCGCCAAATTCAACTCTCCAACATATAAAAGTAGTTAAAAAAATATTTTAAAAAATAAAAATTAATGGATGATTAATTTTTAAAAAAATAAAAGATAATAATATTGATATTGTTACGTCCCGATGGGCAAAATTCTTTTTATTTTGTTTTTATTTTTTTTTGTCTTTCGTATTTGTCAATACTATGTATTCTGAGAGATTCCTTCGACGAATACGCAGATTTATTATTCTCTGATTCAAAATACGCAGCGTTGCTTACGCATAACTAACCATCTAGCTGCCAAGCAGAATCGTTTGAGATATTATTTTGTTACGCCGCATCGAAACCGTCCGGCTGGAACTCCGTCGTCGACGAGAGGCCCAAGGTTATTTAAAACTATCGATTTTTAGTGCCTGACGCAGTCTCGTCTTCGGAGAAGTTTCCAGAACCTTTGGAAGGAGACATCGGTCAGATGCCGGATTAGCCTTCAAATAATGGGTGAAGTAAAAAGTTCTGAGCGTTTTTTCTCTTTATTTTGATGATAAAATTAACAAACTTAGAATTTTCGGAATTAAATCAAATATGCGCCGTTTTGTTCAATAACTTTTTCCCATTTTGAAGGCAATTTCATAATTCCGCGATTGAAGAAGTCTTCGTCCCTATTGTTAAAAAACTCGACCAGCTCACTTTCACAAGCCTCTCTTGAGGCCAGTTTTTTGCCATCAAGAAAATGTAAATGTCTAAAAAGGTGATAATCGCTTGGTGCCAGGTCTGGGCTATACGGCGGGTGCGATATAACCTCCCATCCAAACTCTCGGAGCTTCTGGCGTGCCGTTAAAGATGTGTGCGGCCTGGCGTTGTCTTGATGGAAGACAACACCCTTCCGATTGGACAATTCTGGTCGCTTCTCGTTGATCGCCTGCTTCAATCTGGTCAGTTGTTCACAATATAGGCCCGAATTGAGTGACTGACCCGATGGGAGCAGCTCATAGTGCAGGATTCCCTTCCAATCCCACCAAACACATAGCAAAACCTTCTTGGTCGTTAATCCGGGCTTGGCGATCGTTTGGGCCGTCTCACCGCGCTTGGACCACGATCTTTTTCGCCTGTCATTCTCGTATGTGACCCATTTTTCATCGCCAGTCACCATCCGCTTCAAAAATGGGTCCATTTCGTGACGCTTCAGCAAAGAATCGCAGGCATCAACTCGCTCCAAAAGGTTCTTTTGCGTCAGTTCGTGTAGCACCCATATATCGAGCTTCTTTTTGAGACCAGCCTTATGCAAATGGTTCCAAACGGTTTTCTGGCTAATCTTCAGTTCCTGGGCAATGGAATAAGTGCTCGCATGCCGGTCTGACTCGACGATTTCCATGATTTTATCGACATTTTCAACGATAGGCCTACCAGAGCGTGTCTCATCTTCGACGTCCATATTACCAGAACGGAAGCGTTGGAACCACCGCTTTGCTGTTGCATTCGATACTGTTTTGGGTCCATAAACAGCACAAATTTTTTTGGCTGCCTGCTCGGCTTTTTCCCTTGATCGTAGTGGTATTGTAGAATGTATCGAATCTTCTCTTTCGTTACCTCCATTTTGATACGCTCTAACAAACAACTGGCTTCACAAAACAAAAGACTGTCAGAGAACTTTTTTTAAAGCGTTATGTTGCCTTTAAGTCACAGTATAGAATGACATGATGCAACGTATACATTGTGAGATATGGCTCACTAAAGCCATCTAACAAAAAACGCTCAAAACTTTTTACTTCACCCATTACTTATGTTTTGTGGGAGTTACCCCTCGTTGAGCTCATCCATGCATCGGCAATTGAGATCTAGTACCGATTTCCTCCAGGAGACGAGATTTCGTGCCGTGTTACGAGTCAACATTCTCTCTTGTACATCAGTGTATATTTGTAAATAGATTCAGTTATTTGTACATATATAAATTGCACGTAACTTCAACTCCCTCACCGAAAAACGAACGATAACAGTTTAGATACGAGAAATCGTAACTAAAATCGCGCTCGGCCGTCTCGCTGACGAATAAAGTGTCGCGGATTTACGACCCGCGTGGATTCGGTTTCTTTATACCGCGTCCCAGTGGATAACCGTGTGCCTTTCGCGATAAAACCATCGTCGTGAACATTTTGGTCCTTCGAGCCGGATATCCAGACTGACGATCGAGGAACATCTTCGCTGCTCTGCACTAGATTGACACACCTGCACACCAGCAAAGAAATCTACAACCACATCTCTGACACCGAGAACATCACTGGAGGAACATTCTGGGCCTACAGCATCTCTGCTTCGTTAAGGTAAGCTCATTCTTGTTTCGCCGATTCCTTTTACACCGTCCTCGACTCAATCATGTCCCAATCAGATCACCCCACTGACACCATTTCCACATTGCGGCGTCGTCGCGGATCTATCATCGGGCAGATAACTGCATTTAAACGGTTTCTTGACGAATATGAGAATTCGGGACGTAACGTGAATCTCCTACAAGTAATGCACGACGCGCTTGTCGAGCACTGGAAACGTTTCGATGATCACCAATTTAAAATAGAGGAACTCGATAGTACAGAAGAAACACGTCGGTACGAAATTCAAGGGAATTACTACGCGGTTATTGCACGTGCACGCGCCTACTTGCGGGAGGGAACGACAACACCGCAAGGTTCTTTGATCGGCAACAATTCCCCAATACCAAATGGTACGTTCACGCTAACTAGACTCCCGGAAATGAATCTTCCAACATTTAACGGATCGTACGAGAATTGGACGTCCTTTTACCAGCAATTCATGTCCGTAATTGACCGTAACGAATCCTTGACATCGGTACAAAAATTAAATTACCTGCGATCGTCTTTAACCGGTCGAGCATATTCTTGCGTTAAGGAAATACCTATAACCGACGAAAATTACTCCGCCGCGTTATGCACGTTGAAGAGGAAATTCGATTGCAAACGAAAAATACTTCTGCGACATTTCGATGCCATTACGAACCTTCCGAAAATAGAAAAGAATACTGCACAAGCATTAGGGGAATTGGTTGATGCCGTAACTCAACATCTGAGCGGATTGGAGAATCTAGGGGAACCTATCACCGCTTGGAATACGCCCATCATTTCGATAATATTGTCAAAATTAAATTCTGACCTTGTCTATCAATGGGAGGTAACCCTGAAGGACAACGAGATGCCTCCTTACACTCACCTTATAGACTTTCTAGAAAAGAGATCGAATTGCACGTCATTAGAAACACCGAGAGTTTCATATCACGCGGACAAAAACGAATCGCGCCGACAAGTACCACCTACCACGCGAAAGCAAGGCTTTACGACCATTACGACGCAACCATGCCCGTTATGTAAGGAGTTCCATAAGATCTGGAGCTGCGAAAGGTTTAGGAGCTTATCGATAAGGGAGCGGTACGTGGCGGTTAATTACACTTCCTTATGCATCAACTGCCTAAGCGCAGGACACAGCAACAAAACCTGCCGATCAACGTCCTGTCGCGTGTGCAACAAGCGACACCACACTTACTTGCACGGAGCATCAGCCAACGAAGACGACGCACAACCACCGTCCACCGAAGACGACGAAGGCGATACAAGACACGGAAAAGCGTTACTACCAAGGAGACAAGGAACCGGAACAAGTGTGCGGTCGGTTTTTGTGGTAGACACCTCCATAAATCAGCTGATCGTCACCGCAATACTTAATATAACAAACTAACAGGCTAACTTTATGACCGAAGGTTTCGCCAGGAAACTTGGTCTGAAAATGAACCCGTGCCGGGTAGCTATCGGTGCCGTTAATTCTTTAAATACCACGTCAAGTCATATGATCGAAACCACAATAGTATCACGTACAGGAACATTTAAAAAGAGGGTCCAATTTTTAGTCATACCAGAGATAGCAGCACAAATTCCAGACCAAACAATCGACCGCTCACGTATCAAGGTACCCCGTAATATTAAATTAGCCGATCCCAACTTTCACCAACCTGCACCTATAGACATGCTAAAAGGATCAGGTATAGCATTATCCGTCCTATGCGTCGGACAAATAAACTTATCCACCGCGAACAGCCCGGACCTATACCTGCAGAAGACGAAACTCGGGTGGGTCATCGGGGGGAGCGTGCATACAACCGATTCTTCTCCAACCGAACAACCAGAGTCATGTTACACCAACACCGTGGTACATGACATTTCCAAATTCTGGGAACTGGAAGACGGTCCACAAACGAAACACCTGTCTGCAGAGGAGATAGCCGCAGAAGCACATTTTGAGGAAAACGTGTCAAGAAACGCCGACGGTCGATACGTCGTAGCGTTGCCATTTAATGAAAAATTTAACTCAAGCTATCAAACGTTTCAACGCATTAGAACGTAAATTCAGAAGAGAACCCGCCTTCAAAACACAGGACTCCGATATAATGCAAGAATACTTAGACCTCGGCCACATGTCAGAATTGAAGGACGAAGAAGCAGAGGACCACGGTTATTATCTTCCACACCATGGAGTCACGAAAACCAGCAGTCTTACAACGAAGCTACGAGTCGTCTTCGACGCGTCCGCGGAATCCTCTTCCGGAATCTCACTTAATGAAACACTTTCCACCGGACCAAAAATTCAGGACGACTTGCTCTACATTTTGCTCCGCTTCCGCTCACACCGATATGTTCTAACTGGGGACATCGAAAAAATGTACCGCCAGTTTCTCGTACGCCCTGAAGACAGCAGGTACCAACGGGTAATATGGCGCAATCCAGAAGGCTCGTTACGAACATACCAACTTAACGCCGTCACATTCGGGTTATCGGCAGCGCCCTACCGGTAGTGCCCTACCTGGCAATCAGATGTCTTACACAACTTGCGCGAGACGAAGGGCAGCGATTTCCCAAGGCATCGACCACATTGCAACGTGATTTCTACGTCGACGACCTGCTCACCGGAACTACGACGCAGCAGGAGGGCGTAGAGATTCGCAACGAAAACACGCACCTTCTTAGCCTCGCCGGCTTACACATACGACAATGGGCCTCCAACGATAAATCGTTACTGGACGGCTTGCCACCACATACCATCAACAAACATTTGCAACTCGGCGACCAATCATCGTTAAAAACACTAGGGGTCATGTGGAACTCCATAGACGACTCCATCCATTACACAGTGAAAACCTCAACTCCCTCTACGCACATCTCTAAACGTCTAATCAGCTCGGAGATCGCAAAAATATACGATCCGCTCGGCTTACTAGGGCCAGTAATCGTGAACGCGAAAATCCTACTACAAAGGATATGGGCCTTAAAGGTTGACTGGGACGAATCGCTTCCGATTAGTATTCATTCAGAATGGACGGAATTTTACAAGCAATTGCCGTTGCTGAACAACGTATCATTTCCGAGATTCATACTAACTAACACCGCTACAAGAATGCAATTACAAGGGTTTTGCGACGCAAGTGAAAGGGCATAAGGTGCATGCGTTTACGTACGATCCACAAGTCACGAACAAACAACTGAAACACAGTTATTAATAGCCAAATCAAGAGTAGCTCCTCTAAAGCAGCAAACAATACCACGCTTGGAATTGTGTGGAGCGCTATTATTGACATCACTAATATCTACAGTACAAAAGGCACTACATATCGAAGTAGACAGCATTACCTTCTGGACTGATTCAACAATAGTACTCCATTGGCTAAATACATCTCCACATCTATTGAAAACGTTTGTCGCCAACAGAGTGGCCGAAATTCAATCGAAGACCGACATATGTAATTGGCGACATGTGCGGACAGCAAACAACCCGGCAGATCTGATTTCTCGTGGTCAAACCCCACTCGAATTTTTACGAAAATATATTTGGCATCACGGTCCAGACTGGCTTAGATCTTCCGAAGAACATAGGCCCATATATGATCTAAAAACACCGATCAATCCTCCAGACGAACGAAGGATCGTATGTTTAACAACCACTACGGAAACCGACTCATTCCTTCGCTTTTCTACATGGCCGAAATTGCAACGTGTAGTCGCATATTGTCTTCGATGGAGTTATAAAGAAGAAAAAATCGGACCTATCACCGCCCGAGAAATGCTCAGAGCACAACGAGCAATTGTTAAGCAAATTCAACGAAACCATTTTCTAAACGATCTGAAGCAACTCAGTGACAGAAAACCTCTGGAATGCAAAAGCCGATTAAACCGATTGAATCCCTTTTTGGACAAGGACAGGATACTTCGGGTCGGTGGCCGACTAAAGCACGCTACGTTACCATTCAACCAAAAACATCCGATCATCCTGCCAAAATCACACGTCACGAAGCTCATCATCGAAAACGACCACCTAAATCAGCTACATGCCGGAATACAGACTACCCTGTACGCGATACGCTTACGATATTGGCCCATTGACGGTCGCAGTCAAATTTGGAAGACAGTGAAATCGTGCGTAAAATGCTGCAGACACCAACCACCGCCGGTGGATTACATAATGGGGAATCTACCTGAAGCACGGGTCACGGAATCGCGTCCATTCGTTAAGGTCGGCATTGATTACTGTGGTCCGTTCTTCATCAAGGAAAAGAAACATCGTAATCGGGCATAAATTAAGGTCTACGTTGCCGTTTTCGTATGTCTCTCCACCAAAGCCGTACATTTGGAACTGGTAAGCGACATGACCACCGAAGCTTTCATCGCGGCACTTCGACGGTTCGTGTCTCGAAGAGGATTGTGTACCGACATTTATTCTGACAACGGATCGAACTTCGTCGGTGCAAACAATCAATTGTTGGAGCTTCACAGGTTACTCAGAAACGATGCTCATATCGAAAGAGTAGAAAATGAGCTGATTACCAAAGCCATTACATGGCATTTTATTCCACCTTATACCCCACATTTCGGTGGGCTTTGGGAAGCTGCGGTCAAGTCCTTTAAACGCCATCTGAGACGCGTCGCAGGAAACACCCTGTTCACCTTCGAAGACCTTAACACCCTAATAATAGAAATCGAAGCAGTACTTAATTCACGCCCTCTCACACCTATTTCATCTGATCCACACGATTTCCTTGCCCTTACTCCGGGACATTTCCTTATCGGTGATTCACTAATGAGCTTGCGAGAGCGAGATTATAGGGATGTTCCAGAGAATCGCTTATCGAAATGGCAACATTTACAACAAATCAAGCAACATTTCTGGATTCGTTGGCGTCGAGAATACCTCAACGAATTGACACACCGGAACAAATGGAATCGAGGTGATCATTCCATCAAGGAAGGGGTACTGGTCCTTCTGCGAGACGATAGAACACCGCCAACGCAGTGGCCAATGGGCCGCATTCTTAAACTTCTACCGGGTACCGACGGAGTGACTCGCACGGTCACTGTGAGGACAGCATCCGGGACCATGGACCGAAGCGTCAAGGGTCTTGTGCCTCTACCAGTTCAACCCAGAGAAGACCAGCCGCTACCCGCAACAACTTAAACTATCATAGTAGACAACACAACCTTCTTTGTTTTAAACTCACGCACACTTACACTAACCCGGGCATTTGATCGGGAAACCCTCTCAACGGGGGGAGGATGTTACGAGTCACAATTCATACATTCTGCTTACAGTCTTTCTCCTGTTATATTTCTTTTAAATCGTTTCCAGACTTCCCTTCTGCACACTTTCGCTTTATAAATTACCTCTCCAAATTCGTCACTTGGCCTTCCCAAAATGTCACTACCTCTGCCTAATCCTTCTTTCCATTTTTTAGTCACGTACCTCAACTGCTCAATACCTTCCTTGACGTTCCTATCATAAAACTTTCCTTTCCAACCGTTCTTCGGACACCCGACCGAAGACGGGCCCTTCTTGACCATTTCCCTCTCTTCCTTGATTTCTGAATTTTCTCCTCCCAACTTCTTGCACCTAATAGATTGAATTTTCGACCTATTAGAATTCAAGTTTATCGCAAAATTCTCCGATTCGTTAACTCCCTACCCTTGCCGATCTTCCGACTCGTCGTCCGGCCGATCTCTTACCCGGGAACTCACTTCATATCGAACCGTCAAAACACACACTAACAACAGTACAGTTACTAAGTTCAACACAACGAGTCAACATTCTCTCTTGTACATCAGTGTATATTTGTAAATAGATTCAGTTATTTGTACATATATAAATTGCACGTAACTTCAACTCCCTCACCGAAAGAACGAACGATAACAGTTTAGATACGAGAAATCGTAACTAAAATCGCGCTCGGCCGTCTCGCTGACGAATAAAGTGTCGCGGATTTACGACCCGTGTGGATTCGGTTTCTTTATACCGCGTCTCAGTGGATAGCCGTGTGCCTTTCGCGATAAAACCATCGTCGTGAACATGCCGTACAATTCAAAATTAGGCATACTATTATATAATATGTATCGTGCGTTCTCCGTCAAACTAATAAGATAAGATGTCACACACGCATCTGACGAAAAAGACCGGCGGAACGTCTCCGTTCTGACGAAGACAAACCGTCTCGCGGGCCAGACGAGAGGGAGGATATTCGCTACGTGTTAAGAACGACGTTGCCTGCGTTCCGAGTGACTGCCCCACCATAGGGTCCACCACCGAAAGCCCAAAAGCAAGCTTTGTTCGTCACTTCTTCCTGAACAGACGCGAGGTGCGCTGGAAAAGTCCGAAGTGTATTATTAAGCATAGATTATTCGCGTTCATCTCGATGCAGTGCCGCGAGTAATAGACTTACCACTTTGTAAAAGCGTATAATACTCCCGATCGTCAAATCGCGAGGCGCGTGATCGGCCAAGCAAATAGACACAAAAAACTTAAATAACTTTTCTTTTCGATTTTTACAAAAATGATATTTTTGTTAATTATAAAATTCGTCCGTCACACACGATCATAAAATCGCGAGGCGCGTGATCGGTGGGGATGTAACTTTTTATTTAAGAATCATTATATTCTATTCGTTTTACTTTATATTATATTTCATGTTCGTCGCATTATCGTAATTATAGTATCCGTAACAGTTTATAAGCGCGCAAAAAATGTTCGATTGTACACTAATACACTTTTCTGTCCAGCTGTAGGAAAGACTTCTAAAACAAAATATATATAAAACACCGCTAGCATCGAAGTAAAGACGAGCGTACACACAAATACACGATTATAGTTATAACGCCGTAAATCAGGGTGAGTTTTAATTTCTCATCTTTGTTTATTTAAATTTGATTGTTGAAATTCAACGTTTATTTCGTGTAATTGTTTATCACAGTTAATAACCGATTTTACAACATTTACCAAAGATAAAACAAAGATTATAACAGTTTATTTTTAATTTATAAATTACTTTAAATGGGAGATTATTTCGGAAGTCGACCGATTGACTCAAACGAACTATCGTTTGTGGGATAATGCCATCGAGTCGAAATCTCACGAATCCGAGATGATTTCACCACCACAAAATTGTAACAACAAAATTTCGGAATTTCATATTTTTATTTATATAGAACAATTAATATTGTTTGAAATATAGATTCATTCTGTTATTATTCATATTTTGTTTAAATCTATTACAGTAGATTGAAAACCCTCTTTAATTTTATAGTCCTGGGACCTGTATAGGACCTTGTAGATCGGCACCCACCCGTCCTGTCCTCTCTTAGCCATCTGCTAAGCAGAGAATCTTAAATTCATTTTTTTTCCTACATATTCAAAATTCCCCATAGTCCAGGTTGCGTGAAATCACCGCCCGTCGGCATCCGCTCGACGACGGACGACGAGACCGTGCGTGCGCGATACAAACGAAGCCCGCATTGCCGGACGCGCGACGCAACCCCGCTCGTAACAATATACAGGTAACCCTCCAATAACACGGTAGATAGGTTCCTAGAAAATGCCGTGTTGTGTGAAACCGTGTTGTATGAGACCCAGAGCCAGTACAAAAAGGGGGGTTACGTTCCAAAAACTTATTAAAAACAAATATTTTTTTTTCTTCTACATAAACAACTTAATTTTTATTAAAAATATAAATGTATGTACAGCACAAAACAAAAAAAACAAAAAATATTATTTTAATTTAACGCAACTTTAATTTAATAAAGGGTATAGCAGGATAAGGGGGTCAAAAGTGCCCTTCAACCGATTTCAATGGGGATGGTCTCATTCGATAGATAATGCTCGGCGATTGATGTCTACAAATTTTTAACCCTGAATTTTGACCGGAAGGGTAGTTATGGGGAAAATTAAAAAAACAGGTTTTTGGCCCTTTTTCCCCATTTATCGAGGCGTAAAAAATCCAAATAAATTCTGACATATTTTACACGGTACCGGACATATTGGAGAATTTTTTCAGATTTTTCCGTCGATGTAGCTAAGCGTGAAAAATCGGCAAAGTCAAAAAAAACGGAAAAAAGAAGATTTCGTATCGAAATCTTCGAGGTACAACTTTTTGGTTTATATAGTAACAATCTAACACCTACGATTGTTATCCCCAATTTTTTTCAGATTTTTAAACCACCTGCGTCATTGTGAAAAAAATCGAAAACCGATTTTCGGGACGTATTTTGATCTAAAACGCAAGAAGTAATTGTTATTTTTCCATTATTTTGATAGAGTATGTTCATTTTGTGCTTTTCAATGTTTCTGCATACAAAGCAATGCAAAGGATTGAATTGATTCAATTATTCGTAAGCCACACACTTCCTTATCAGCTAAAAATACGAACGTTCTTTCAACAGCAGCGATGGCGCAGTCGGTAGAGTTCTTGGCTGCGGAACCTCTCGAAACTTTTTGTCGCCGGTTCGAGTCCCAATGAGGCAAAATAATTTTTTTTTTTTTTTTAATCATTCACTGCATAACAACAAATAATAATTATTTTTCAATTTTTCAATGGTTTTTAAACATTTTTAAATACTTATTCAATATGAAATATATGCAAAAATAATTATGGAGCATATTGTTTTTTTCATTGATTCGTCCTAGCCACATCTCGTTATTCTTTTGTACATTGAACGAATATTAGTTTACTGTAACGAATGCAAATATGTATTCAATATTAAAAGGATCCAATTGTATATTCTGATGAATTGTAATGAAGGTGATGTCTAACGGAAAGAAGGGTTTATTTCTTTTTAAACATTCTTATTTTTGTATTTACCGCTTCTCCATTTATGCAGAGATCATCCAAAATGGACAATGAATTGAAAGAAAGAAGGTATATTGGGATTTCATCCGTTATAATGCCTTTACTGTTTTATGCAAATCAACTTCTTCAGCTTTAGGTTTTGTGCCCCATTGCAATCGTGTTTTCCAACCACTTTAAGTACACGAAAACATTAAATTCAGTTCAGAAGGTTTTATTGTTTTATTACACTTACTCCAGTATTATGTACTCCCTTCAGTTATCTAGTCCGCAATTACCTGCGTAGCGTGTAGGTAGCGGGCAGGTACCGAGTTGTACCTTTAGAACTGATGATCATTGTTTTTAAATTATTGACTGCATAAATGTTATTAATACGTAAATGAATATTAATGTAAAAATACGAATGATAGATTATCATTTGATGATTAGGCTACAGTATCTAGCTGCGGAATACTTGAAACTTTTCTCTCGCCAATTCACCTCCCATGAAATATAATTAGAAAACAAATGTTTTTAAGTATTAAGTGGATAACAATTGTTAATACGGAAATTAATATTAGTGTGAAAATATAAATGGCATGCGATAGATTACCTTTTGATAATTAAAAGTTGAAACACGTTTCGTGTGGCTTTAATCCTCGTCACTATGTTCATTAATGATGGGCACCACTTCATTTTTATTAAATATTTTTGTCAATATGTCTGAAGGCCTAACAATTGTCGATAGATACCGTGCGTGCGACAGGTAGTATATTATTGCAGCAATGTGCGAACAACAACCTATGGTACGGTTACCGCTCGCACATTCACAGCAATAACATTTGATGCCCGAAATTCCAATTATATTAGGGGTATAGTTAATGAAGCAACGATAACTTCTTTGATTAATGTGGCGTGATCGGACGAGGCATTTAAGAATATTGAGGAGTTGATTTGCATAAAACAGTAAAGGAATTATAACGGATGAAATCCCAATATACCTTCTTTCTTTCAATTCATTGTCCATTTTGGATGATCTCTGCATAAATGGAGAAGCGGTAAATACAAAAATAAGAATGTTTAAAAAGAAATAAACCCTTCTTTCCGTTAGACATCACCTTCATTACAATTCATCAGAATATACAATTGGATCCTTTTAATATTGAATACATATTTGCATTCGTTACAGTAAACTAATATTCGTTCAATGTACAAAAGAATAACGAGATGTGGCTAGGACGAATCAATGAAAAAAACAATATGCTCCATAATTATTTTTGCATATATTTCATATTGAATAAGTATTTAAAAATGTTTAAAAACCATTGAAAAATTGAAAAATAATTATTATTTGTTGTTATGCAGTGAATGATTAAAAAAAAAAAAAAAATTATTTTGCCTCATTGGGACTCGAACCGGCGACAAAAAGTTTCGAGAGGTTCCGCAGCCAAGAACTCTACCGACTGCGCCATCGCTGCTGTTGAAAGAACGTTCGTATTTTTAGCTGATAAGGAAGTGTGTGGCTTACGAATAATTGAATCAATTCAATCCTTTGCATTGCTTTGTATGCAGAAACATTGAAAAGCACAAAATGAACATACTCTATCAAAATAATGGAAAAATAACAATTACTTCTTGCGTTTTAGATCAAAATACGTCCCGAAAATCGGTTTTCGATTTTTTTCACAATGACGCAGGTGGTTTAAAAATCTGAAAAAAATTGGGGATAACAATCGTAGGTGTTAGATTGTTACTATATAAACCAAAAAGTTGTACCTCGAAGATTTCGATACGAAATCTTCTTTTTTCCGTTTTTTTTGACTTTGCCGATTTTTCACGCTTAGCTACATCGACGGAAAAATCTGAAAAAATTCTCCAATATGTCCGGTACCGTGTAAAATATGTCAGAATTTATTTGGATTTTTTACGCCTCGATAAATGGGGAAAAAGGGCCAAAAACCTGTTTTTTTAATTTTCCCCATAACTACCCTTCCGGTCAAAATTCAGGGTTAAAAATTTGTAGACATCAATCGCCGAGCATTATCTATCGAATGAGACCATCCCCATTGAAATCGGTTGAAGGGCACTTTTGACCCCCTTATCCTGCTATACCCTTTATTGTCGTCACTGCTAAGTATAATCAACCGAGAACGTTTTTTCGGTGGAATGATATCGCCTTCACTTTCAGAACTTTTTTCTTCATTTAAAGTTCTTGCATCTTCTTCCCTCTTAAAAAAAGTTGTAATTTTACTTTGCTTGCTGGTTCTTACCAGGTCATTGCAAATTTCTCGGTATGGAGCTAGATAATTTTACAGCTCCTCGATTTCCTTATCGTGTTAGAGCGAAACCGTGTTATAGGACACCGTGTTGTAGGAGGGTTCCCGCAATTTATGAATCGTGTTATAAGATGCCGTGTTGTAGGAGGGCTACCTGTATTTAAAAATATTACTATAATAAAAAATAGAATTGAAAAATATTTATTATATGTCGATGTGGTTCGTTCTGGAGTGAAACACTGGATTTTCCGACAGCTTTCGAGCTCCGTTGTTATCACAATAAATCTTCACGGGCGTCAGGGCATCCAGACCAAGTTCAAGGAGGAACCTACGTAAGTAGACGGCTGCTTTGGTCGCCTCGCTTAGAGCCATGTATTCCGCCTCTGTTGATGATAGGGCCACTGTCCTTTGCTTTCGCGATTCCCAGGATATCGCACCTCCGGCTAATATAAAAACATATGCCGTATAGGATTTCCGGTCGGTATGACAATTTCCCCAGTCAGCGTCGACATAGCAAACTAACGGGTCTTCCGACCTCTTAAAAAATAAGCTGGCCGATTTCGTGGCCTGAAGGTATCGTAGAACACGCTTAGCGGCAACCCAGTGCTGCTGGCTGTAACAGTTGTTGAACTGACTTAAATAACTCGCAGCGTGAGCTAAGTCTGGTCTCGTACATGTCGCGAGATACATGAGATCTCCGACCAGCTCCCTATAGGGAAAATCGTGACACTTCTCTTCCGATTTGACTTCTGGCTTCGAGAGCTTCAGCCCCACCTCCAGAGGTGTTGGCACGCCCTTTGATTCAGCCATTCCAAAGCGTTGAAGAAGATCGCTTATGTATCCAGTTTGGTTTATGACGACTCCACCCTTGGCTCGTGAGAATTCCATTCCTAGACAATGCTTCGCTTCACCAAAGTCCTTGATCTCGAAAGCATGTGAAAGGTGTTACTTCAATCTATCTACATCGTCCAAATTCCGTGAAGCAATTATAATATCGACAACATACGTGGCTACGATGAGAACGTCGCTTCCTCGTCCTACGTGGAAAACGCATGGGTCTGCATTTGACCTGACGAGTCCGAAATTCTTAAACTCGCTGCTCAACTTTTCGTGCCAGCTTCTTCCGGCTTGGCGTAGCCCGTAGAGTGCCTTTTTCAGTAGGCACACCCTGTCTCTACTCTTTAACTCCGAGAGAAACTTACTAGCCTTCCGCTGGATGTCGCTTGATTTCGGTTCGGTGCGGATGATCTCTTCTAACATGTCCTCCGTAAATCTCGGAGCTTCCATTTATATAGTTTCCTTGAGATCTCCGTTTAGGTAAGCAGTCGTCACGTCAAGCTGATGTACTTTTAAGTTGTATTGTGCTGCTAGTGCCGTGATCATTCTTATAGATCCGACCCTTATAGAGCCTTAACAACGATTCCAGCCTTTCTACGCTCCAGCGTTCCATCCGGGGCATATTTGTTTCTCAGTACAACTCGACTACCAACCACTTTTCGATCCTTTGGACGATCTACTAACGTCCGGGTGGCGCTTTTTACGATGGACTTGAGTTCCGCAGCCATTGCTTCTATCCATTCGGAGCGATTCGGCCCCGATATTATTTTTTTTATTTATTATTATTTATTTATTTTATTCACGGGACGTAATCCCTTTGGTACATACTGTGAGATAACTTTGTTACTGAATTAAAAGAAAAATTATAAAATTATAAATTTAGTCTTAATACTAATACTATGGGAGGTGAGAATATCTATGTAAGGCGTTGAACTGCGGTATATGTAGATTGTTTAAATGAGGTGAACGAAGGTGAGTAAAAGTCTACCATTTCACAAACTCGGTTTGAGTTCAAACAGAGTCGATTTATGCAGTTATTTGTTCCATAGTGTGTACGATGTGTAGTGGGAACTAAGAACATGTTCTTTCTTGGGCGAAGTGTAGGTACATATATGTGAAAAAAGTTTAATATGTCAGGTGAATTAATCAGGTGATGTAGGATCTTATAAGTAAAATGAATATCTGCTAGAGTACGTCGTTGTTCGAGTTTAAGCAGGCCGAGCTGGGATTGAATACGATTGTAGTCATGACATGTGTAGTGTAGGGGAGTATCTGTTAACCTGGAGGCAGTTCTGAGAAATTTGTGCTGACAACGCTCAATTTTTTCTATAATGAATTTACAGTGTGGAGACCAGATGATAGAACCGTATTCAAGATGCGGACGGACCAATGATATATATAGAGTTCGAAGTGTTTTAATGTTTTTGAAGTATTTCGATGCGCGATGGATAAGGCCGAGAATTTTTAGAGATGTGCTAATTATTTTTTCGCAATGAGAATGAAATGAGAGGTCACTGGAGAAGATTATACCGAGGTCTCGAATGCTGTTAACTTTAGTTAGTTCTGTACAATTTAACGTGTATGGAAAATGTAAAACTGTGTGTTTGCGAGTGAAATGAATGACGTGACATTTAGAAATGTTGATGTTGAGACTGTTTTGAAGGCACCACGAGGCAAATTCGTTTAGGTCAATCTGTAGAAGTTCAGCATCATTCACACATTGAATAGTACGATAAATCTTTAGGTCATCCGCATACAGTATTATTTTGCTATATGTAAACGCATGTTCGATATCGTTGATAAATAAGGTGAAAAGTAGGGGCCCCAAGTGAGAACCTTGAGGTACACCCGAAGGTGGAATAAATTCTTTAGAAAAGCTATCATTGTATTTGACAATTAGGGTTCTATTTGTGAGGTAGCAGCGAAGCCATGCTAAGACATTACCATTGAAACCGTAGGCACGGAGTTTAGCAACGAGGATGGAGTGGTTGACTGTGTCAAAGGCTTTACTCAGGTCGGTATAAATTGCGTCCACTTGCATCCCTGACTCTAGAGCATTTGATAAAAATTGTTGATAGAGCACTAGATTGGTGATGGTAGAGCGTCCGGGTACAAAGCCGTGTTGATCTTTGATTATTAGGTTTTTGCAGAGAAAGGAAAGTTTGTTAGTAATGATGCTCTCGAATATTTTGGGGATAACATTTAGCTTGCTAATCGGTCGATAGGATGAAGCGTTAGATGTAGTTCCATTTTTGTATATTGGGGTAACCAGGGATGTTTTCCAGGATGAGGGAAAGTATCCCGACTTAATTGATTTATTAACTAGAATCCACAGGATACGTGAAATGATGAAGGAGCAGGATTTAAGGAAGATAGGAGGAATTTCGTCGCTGCCGGCTTGTTTGCTCAAATCCAATGAGTTGATGGCATTATAGACTTCGCTGATACTTATATCTATGTCGGAGATGTCGATTGTGTTGGTGAAGTTAAAAGTGTTGGATGCGTTATTGGAGATGGAAGAGTATGTAGAGCTAAAATAATCGGCGAACAAATTAGCGATGTCCGAATCAGTGATGGCTATGGAGTCATTGAATGACATAGATGTGGGAGTTGGGCTGGTATTTTTGAAGCTACGTATGAATCTCCAAAATAATTTAGGATTGTTATCAAGATTATGCTCAGTTTGTGAAATATGATTTCTCCAGCATTGTGCGGTAAGTGATTTACACTTGGCTCTTAATTCCGAGAAAATTAAGTAGTTAGAGTAGGAGTTTGAGGTTTTGTAACTTTGGTGTGCTATTTTTTTATGTCTAATTAACTTTATAAGTCTCCGAGGGAACCATGAAGGATAGGGTGAGGGGGTGTACGTGGTGCAAGGTACGTAGAGATCAATTACGTTGTAGAGGTTAAGATAAAGATGATCAATTGCGTCGTCTAAAGATAAAGAATTAAGTATTGAGTCCCAGTTAATTTGGGATAGATAACAGTTGATAGAAACAAAGTCTGCAGCTCTAAAGTGCTTAATTGTTTTCGAGTTCGATTTGGAGGGGGCAGAAACTGCATATGGTAATGAAAAAGAGACAGCTGGATGATAGGAGTCCTCTGGTAATAGCAGATCTGTGGGTGCAGTTACTACTAGTTTGTTAATTGAGGAGAAGATTAGGTCTAGTAAAGATCCGTATGAATTGTGAGTGGTATTATGTTGACGGAGATTATGAAAATGCATATTTTCATAGATTATATATCTATTATATTATATATATTATATCTATATTATATCTATTATATTATATCTATTATATTATATCTATATCTATTATTATATCTATTATATATATTATATATATTATATCTATTATATATCTATATTATATCTATTATATTATATATATTATATATTATATATCGATTATATATCTGCTTCAAGTGGAATTTCAGCGAGACACGTCATTTGTCCAGTTTCGTCTGTATAGCCCACAGTGTGGTATTGTTTCTTCGGCCTTCCTCTCAATCCGGTGCGCAATATACGAGGTCTTCCGCGGTCTCTACGCGATGCATCCTGATGCTCCGCGTTACCGTTGTCAGTCGCATCTTCGTCCGTAGAATGATCGTCATCGTCCCGACTTCCATCCGTTTCCGCGTCTTCGTTGTCGCTGGTTTCAGCGTCCTGACGCTGAACGGCTGTGGGATTCTGAGAGATATTAATTTCCGTGGAAATGGGAGTTTCCAAATCGTCAACAGGAGAACCTTCCAAGGCTTTGTTCGTTGAGGATGTGAATCTTTCAACGAACTTTACGTCCCGAGCTATATCTACTCGTCTCTCTTCGGGAATCCAAATTCGGTAAGCCTTCGATCGTTCGGCATAACCTAGAAAGATACCTCTTCTAGATCGAGTTTCGAGCTTACCTCTGTTAGGATTTCTGTCCAGCGTATATACTTCACAGCCGAAGTCACGCAAATAGCTTACGTTCGGCACCTTCCCAGTCCATTTCTCGAACGGTGTTTTGCCGTTCACACTGCTCAAAGGACATCTGTTCCGTATGTGGTTTGCCGTGTTCACAGCTTCTCCCCAAAAAGAATTTAGTAAATTAGACTGTATCAGTAAACACCTGGTCATGTCCATCAGGGTTCGATTACCACGTTCCGCGACTCCGTTTTGCTGCGGCGTGTGGTTGACTGTCAATCTTCGTCCGACACCATTTGCTTTCAGGAAATTGTCGAAATCTCGGTTGCAATACCCCTTGCCGTTGTCTGATTGCAGGTACTTGATTTTCTTCCCGGTCCGATTTTAGCAAATGTTTTGAATTCCTTGAAGTATCCCTCAAGTACCTCGTGTTTCCCCTTGATAAGACGAATCTCACACCATCTGGAACAATCATCAATGAAAGTGACGAAGTACCTAGCCTTTCCGAGAGATTCCGTGCGCACAGGACCGCACACGTCTGAATGTACGATCTCCAAAAGTTCCTACGTCCGTTTCGATATTCTTGGAAATGGAGTCCTGGACATCTTTCCGCGGTAACATATGTCGCAGTCGGTACAATCATCGCGATTCTTTAGGTTCATGCCTTTCACGCGGCCGTTACGATCGCATTCCATTAGATCCTTTATATTTAAGTGACCCATTCTGCGATGACACGGGCTCGTCGAAGTCAGACGCGTATCTCGTTTGTTCTCGCCGATTAAGTGCGCGACAGTGCGGCGTTCCGGTTCCCGTAAGAAATACAATCCGTTTACTCGATCACACAGGAGTAGCACGTCGCCTCTTGTTCCGATGATTTTTCCGATTTACTATCGAAAATCACTTTATAGCCCTTATCATTTATTTTTGAAACAGACAGCAGACTCGTTCGTAAGTCCGGAACGTACAGTGCCTCGTGTACACTCACGTTTTTCGATTTCCCATGAGCTTCGGTAGTCAGAGACACCGTTCCCTTACCTTTAATTTGCGTCGTACCGCTGTTCGCGAGATTTAAATCACCTCGGGCGCGTTCGGTAATGATCGTGAAATTCTCTGCATTGTTGCATATATGGGCCGTACAGCCGCTATCGATGCACCATCTAGCGTTGCTAACGCTGCATTTCGTCGCGTAGGCTTCCACGGCGCGTCTACCTGCCGCCACCGCGTATAGGCTTACTTTGTCTGACCTATTCGCGTTATCGTCCCGTCTCAGTCTGTCTTTGCACTCTGAGGCCTTGTGCCGCACTTTTCAACAACGATGGCACTTAACACTTTGCCGGCCGCTGTGACATATGCGTGACATCTCTTCGCCAACTGTTATCGGCCGCTATCACGTATGCGTGACTTCTTTTCGCTAGCGATGATGTTTTATTCCGATCATTCCGATACTTGTATAGGTAAAGATGTTGATGCCAAAGTGCAATAGATAAATAGGGAATAATGGCTTCCACTGTTTTCTCCTCCCAATTTACCGAATTGTTTTTTGTACAAACGACTGCGTAAATATCACCGTTCGCGAGCAGTAGAACCTGCGTGAAACTCCCCGGCGGCAGCGTAACGCTGATGCGATAAATGAGCGGCCGGCAAAGAAATTAAAAGGCAATTTAAAAGAATCGCCTTTAGGTATATAGTCACTTTTGTCGTTTGTCGAATTGTTTCTTAACAAACATCGCGTTCTGCATACTCGGGCGCGTGTCGCCTTTCCGCGCTTCACTCTCTTCTACAATTTTTATTCATAACACATCCGGCGAGGGTAAATTGTCCCGCGATTCAATGGCGCAGCAAAAATTTTCAAAATTCGGTGGAAGGCTATATAACAACATCACTGTCAGCAAGTCCGGATTTATATTAACTTCCATCTCACTTAACTTATCGACCGTGTCGAAGAAGCTCCTTAGATGTTCGCGTACCTCCTCGTGTTCAGTCATTTTTTGTAGTGTCAGTCGTTTCAGTAGGGTAGCCTTTCTAGCAGGTCCCTTCGACTGATATGTTCCCTGCAATTTTAGTCACACGTCCCTTGAAGTGATGCATCCTTTCACCTGCTTCAATTCGGATGGGCTGATGGAGAGAATGATGTCGACCTTTGCCTTTCTGTCATCGGTTTCCCATAATTTCGCTGCTTCTACCGATGCTGGATTTTCCACTATAATTTCCAGCTTCACTTTGTCGTTGTTCACGTAGGCCCAAGCATCGTTTTTATCAGGAGCGCTTCCATCTGGATTTTCCAGGTGTCGAAGTTTTCTTTGTTCAGTAATTCTATTCTTACTGTCGACGTGGCCATCTTGATAAAAAAGAAGAGAAAACTAACCTCTCGTTCGCACCGCGACAAGTGTCGATCACTTTTCCGTTCGATTCGCGCAGTGGGGCTTTGTACCTGGGCCCATAACCTGTTGGTGGAAGGAGACGGTTATCGGGTACAACCACTGGCCTTTATATTGAACGTAGACGCACTTATTTATTTATTACGAGTAATTAATATACACAGCATGATTAGCCTGACACGAGAGTGGTATATGATACAGTGCAGCTAACGGGAGGAAGCTGCGATAGCTGGGGACACACGTTTCCGTATCGGACCGCAGTGCGACTCTTCCAATATTATATTAAACTGTATAATATTAAAAATAAATTAATTATAGTATTATATTTATTTTCTTTACATATTTTATTAATTTTATTATTGTAAAATTATTATAATCATTGAGAAGATGCACTCAAGCCCTCTTAATGGTAAATAAGTTTGTATTTGGCGGTTCTTTAATTGATATTTTGGGGAGCGCCACATAATGTCTTGCGTACCCTCTGTGGCCCGAGTATCGCCATGAGACTTCACTTGGTCATCACAAGTGTAACCAACATCATGTATAACCTAATAAACTATCATTATTAAATATTGAAGTATCGGGAACTTTTAGACACCCCTATAGACGTAGAAATGTAAAGACAACGGACAGGTAAACGACGGTACGGACTAACGGTGACGCACGGCGACGGGTACGGGACGTCTCAAGGCAAAACAGTACGCAAGTACGTACGGTCGGTGAGTCTCCGGACTTTCCCCTCTTTCTGGAGGAGCACTAATTTCGCGAGGTTCCAGCCTGAGGGGACCGACCCGATCTTAAACAAGCGTTGAAAATACGCTTTAGATCGGGTCCAAGGACACTCAACGGAATACACCAGGACTTTTCCGGGATGCCGTCCGGACCTGGCGCCGTGTTACGGCTAGCCAGGCGTTTGGCGGCCCTGGAGAGCTCCTGGTCTGTGACCCCGAGTTCATCGGTCCAGTCCCCGCTGGTAACCGATATTTCTCCGGCAGGCTCGACGTTCTCCTCCCTTGGGAAGAGGGTCGGTACAACCTGCCGGAGGAAATGGGGTTCT